>OW203761.1:1156314-1280502 GCA_934045905.1 Leuctra nigra
GAGGGGGGACCACAATTTAATTTTGCCAGGTGCCATTTCTTCTCTAGAGGGTCTTTGAGATGCGCCACCGCCGCTTGGCTTGGAGAGAAGTGTTTACTTTGACACAGCACTGGAATTCTTGGCATTTCCAGACACTGAACAATAAGCACTCATTACATTAGTAGTATTGGTAGTAGTAAACTGTTTATTAGCATCATGTCTTGTACAGCCAACGCATTAAGTCGTGATAAAAGCCAATGATAAAACCAGTCTTGCAAATCACCCCTCTGTATATACAAATATCTGCATTTTAGGCAACTTATACTACTTCCGTGTACGACTGGTAGTCGCGATAGGGGGTAAGTTTTATCACAACCCCATCTGTCCTCGCTTGCCATTGGCTGGCGAACTCGCTGAGAACACTGTCAGGTACAAATTCAATACAATCAATACAATACCATCCATACAATACAATTAATACAATACCATCCATACAATACAATTAATACAATACAATCAATACGATACAATCAATACAATTAGTGTTGGGTAGGAACGGAACGAAATAGTTCCGTTCCTAGGAACTAGTTCCTTTTCTTAGGAACTATGGAACGTCATAGTTCCTTTTTTCTAGGGAGGAACTATGGAACGGTTTAGTTCCTTTTTTTGAGGAACTGTAACGATTTTTGCTAAGTTCCTTTTTTTTAAACTTGACTGAATTTGTACTCCGAAAAACTGCACTCTTCTAGAAGCCACATATATTTTGTTTAATTCTGTCAGAAGTCAGATGTCCCCCTAACTATTTGGCATCTAAAAATAACTCAAACCAGTCGTCACCTAACACAATGGACATCTATCTACCTGTAGTCGCGTGGCCAACCCTTCAGACCAAAGAACTCCATTCCTAGATGACAATTACACTTTCCAAATTTCCAATAAATTCCTAATAGTAATTCCAAATTCCTTAGTTCGTGATTTTTAATTAGGTAGTATTCACTGATTTTTATGGTTTGATATTTAAAATTACAAAAAATTAGTCCCAATTTTACGGAAAATGTTTTTGCCCCAAAAAATAAAATATAAAAATAGATTTAATTTTTTAATTTTAAATTTTTTATTTGCAGATTGCAATTTTTAATGTTCCAATTAAAATTACACCTTTCTTTAAAAAGGAACTAAAAGGAACTAAGTTCCTTTTATAAAGGAACTAGGAACGGAATATTTCCTTTCATTATTGAAGGAACTGGAACTGGAACTAGTTCCTTTTTTCGGCGAGGAACTTGGAACTGGAACTAGTTCCTTTTTAAAAGGAACTTACCCAACACTGAATACAATACAATCAATACAATACAATCAATACAATACCATCCATACAATACAATCAATACAATACCATCAATACAATACAATCAATACGATACAATCAATACAATACAATCAATACAATACAATCAATACGATACAATCAATACAATACCATCAATACAATACAATCAATACAATACAATCAATACGATACAATCAATACAATACAATCAATACGATACAATCAATACGATACAATCAATACATTACAATCAATACGATACAATCAATACAATACAATCAATACAATACAATCAATACGATACAATCAATACAATACAATCAATACAATTTGCGTATCGAGAGTATAGTTCTAGTGTCTGGACTAAAAGATGATGTATGTACACTCGACAATTCATAAAACGGTATTTGAAAGAAATTGATTGTCTGGAAAAAATGTGATGGCATCATCTGATGAAGTCTATACTTACTCGTCATCTACCTCTAGTAGTTGAGCTCTGATTTCATTGCTAATAACAAGGATTAATTGTCAATGAACCTGACCAGCAGCCAATCTGTTTCGTTCAAATACCGTTTTATGAATTGTCGAGTGTACCTATTCACTAAATAGTACCTAACAAGTGAGCATCGGTAGCCAGATTAACAAGCACTTTATTCTTCTATACCAGTGGTCCCCCCCCCCCCACACAAGGAGGAAATTGCTTCTATAAAATATAAGATTTCTATCTTTTTGGAATCTCGAATTTGTACAGAAATTCCGAAGACCCTCTGGGTCCCTGTTATGGAAATACTCTTTATTGACAAAATATCAAATCGCCTAAAACTGTGCCCAAAAATAAATAAAAGTGGTCCAAAATTCGCTTTTGAATTTCAAAATGTTCCCTGAATCTGGCTGGGCGAACTCCCCCTGCCCCCCCCCCCCCCCCCCTGCCCCCAATACTGTTTTGTGATCAAACGTGTTTTCCCCACTAAACTAATTACACTCAAGTTCAGTGGTTTTCCCCAAATTCATTACTATATACCCGTCCCGTACACTGTAAGGGACCGGCTCACATAGTGAGTTGGTCCCAACCAAGTGCAGTCCAGGGTCGACCTAGTCCCATGCCCTCCCTTGAATTTGCGGTCCCCTCGGGCCGGCCTCCCCCCTCGAGATGGTGATCCCCCTGAAATCGAGTCCCACCGGCCCGAAGCCCCCCCCCCCCCGGTCCGTCCCCATTCCGGCCTGGCCTTCCCACCATTGCTGGACTCCCCCGGATCGGGCCAATTAGGTCGACCCCTCCCCATGTCCTCCAATTATGTTCAACAAAGTTAAATATAAAATTAATGTGCGCAATATAACCTCGTCGTTGACGCGCCGTTAAACCAAACTAATCTAATCTATTATATAATTGTAGAAAAGTATGAAGAATTTAAATGTACCTATTGCATATTATTTTGGATGCACCTTTTGAATTAGACTGTCTTGGGAAGGGGGGAATTATATTCTAAGCATGGCTGAACTGAAATTGGAAATGGACCAAAAGAGGTTGAGAACCACTATTCTCTGTACCTTACTATTGGTCGATATGCATTTGGTTAATTTTGACAAAATGTCTCTCCTATGATTTTCTTGCTTACTTCGACTGCAGCGCTCTTCGTGTTGCAGAATCGTGCGTCCTTAACGCTGATTAACGCAATAATCCGAGAACCATCGAGCAAATGATTATGCAGTCGTATCTGAGAGCGGATCGTGAGGTGGGGTCAGAGGTCAAGGTCATCGCTAGAGGTGTTGTCGAACAATCGATGAGCCTGACCTTTGTGTTGACCTTGACGTAGATGACAGATTTGATGAGATTTCGTGACCTTTCACAGTTCAGCTACCTCGCTAGGCCCCAAGGTCCTTGTTCCAGCCTTCATTGCGCACAGAACTATTGCGCTGTGTTCTCTCACTTGTGTCGCACTGTTCTGCTACTAGGCTAATAGCGGACCACTGAGTGTGATTATATAGACGATGTGAGGAGGACGTGTTAATAAGGAAGGAAACTTCCCAACATTTCGCTCTCGACTGAGAGGCCACGGAATGTGCAGACTGATGTGGTTTTGGGATTCACACTGGGATTTGGTGTCAAATAACATTTTGATTATTTATTACCTAGGCATAGACGTATTGAAGGCTCTAATACGTCTATGCTGATTGATAGAAGTAAATGTGTGGAGATATTTCCATATTCTTAGGAACTTTTACATCATCATCCATAAGTTCCATAGCACAAGAGACTCACTGATCCATGTACATTGAGATTCAGAAGAAAGAGGTCGGGTATGCACACTGCCTGGCACAGGGGCACTACGACCGCTTTCTTCTGAATCTCACTGTACACTGGCGGACATTGGCGGACACTGGCGGACATTGTCCTGCTGAGAGTTAGCAACTGAACCTCCCCGAAGTGTTTGCGTTGGTTGTCATAGTGATTCTGATGCACTGGGCTAGTTCGGCGGTGTTTCCCATGCCGGACAGACCAGTGGCGAGTCCACAGGGTCGACCCACCCCTCTCACACACCCCGGCACCCCACAGGACTCCCCAGGACCGGTGCCCCGGCTTGGACTCCTCCCATGAAAGTGCGCAATGTAACTAATGTAATCCCGGTGAGCCAATGGCAGACGAGCGATTCATCACGTGACATCGCACCCTGGAGTAGCGCGTTGACGTCATTCCAAGAACAATCAGGTCGTTTCATTGCAGCTTGCCAGGAATACACAAGGGCAATGCTCGTTGTCTTTGTACAGAAAATGCATATTATATGAAAACAACAAATAAGGTAATTAATATTCTCGCAAATTATTATTCGTGATTCTAAATGTTGCAACGTTCATTTATAGAGGTAATATAATAATAATCGCTGTCCGTCACGCAGCTTGGGAAAACACAGCCCTGCGTCATGTCAGCGCTGCATTAGACTGCAGCGAGGCACATGTGTTACGGGGCTTGCCCTATACTCGCTACCGGTAAGTGTACCTCTGTATGTATGTACATTTTAAAATAAATAATAATAATAATGTTGCACTCGGCTTATGTTGCACCAGACTGCATGCTGCACTCGGCTTATGTTGCACCAGACTGCATGCTGCACTCGGCTTATGTTGCACCAGACTGCATGCTGCACTCGGCTTATGTTGCACCAGACTGCATGTTGCACTCGGCTTATGTTGCACCAGACTGCATGCTGCACTCGGCTTATGTTGCACCAGACTGCATGCTGCACTCGGCTTATGTTGCACCAGACTGCATGCTGCACTCGGCTTATGTTGCACCAGACTGCATGCTGCACTCGGCTTATGTTGCACCAGACTGCATGTTGCACTCGGCTTATGTTGCACCAGACTGCATGTTGCACTCGGCTTATGTTGCACTAGACTGCATGTTGCACTCGGCTTATGTTGCACCAGACTGCATGTTGCACTCGGCTTATGTTGCACCAGACTGCATGTGGTACTGTGTTTCGTCCCAAGGAAGGAACCAAGGGTTTCGACCTGCCATTTGCAACGTTTCTTTTCTACCATCTCTTTTCTAGATTATATTAGATTAATAGGGTTTAACAGCGCGTCAACGACGAGGTTATATTGCGCACATTAATATTTTTACTTTAAACTTTGATGAATTAAGTGGAGAACATGGGGAGGGGGTTGACCTAACGGTCCCGATCCGGGGGAGTCCAGCACTGGTGGGAAGGCCAGGCCGGAATGGGGACGGACCGGGAGGTGTAAGGATTCGGGCCGGCGGAACCCGATTTCAGGGGGATCACCATCTCGAAGGGGAAGGCCGGCCCGATGGGGACCGCAAATTCAAGGGAGGACATGGGGATAGGCTAACCCTGGCTGCTCTTTGTCTAGACTCCACCACTGACCTGTCCGGCATGGGTAGCCCTTACACATGAGCATATGCTCGCCGGCGTAGCTGCAATGGATCATTGGCCAACACAAACCCCACCACCGCGATAAGGTGGGAGCCGTCGGTGGGGATCTCTTTTCTATGTGATACCAACTAATTGGTATTAATTTATTACCTACAATATTCATTGTTAGTTCGATAGTAGCGTTCTAATTGACTATCTAATTGACTATAATACAGTTCCACCACCTCACCAATGGACTGCCACCTTGACGCGGTGGTGGGGCTTAAGGGACCGGCTCGCATAGCGAGTGGGTCCAAACCAAGTGCAGTCCAGGGTCGGCCTAATCCCATGCCCTACCTTGAATTTGCGGTCCCCTCGGGCCGGCCTCCCCCCTCGAGATGGTGATCCCCCTGAAATCGGGTCCCACCGGCCCGAAGCCTCCCCCTCCCCCCGGTCCGTCCCCATTTCGGCCTGGCCTTCCCACCAGTGCTGGACTCCCCCGGATCGGGCCAGTTAGGTCGACCCCCTCCCCATGCCCTCCAATTATTTTCAACAAAGTTAAAATATAAAAATAATGTGCGCAATATAACCTCGTCGTTGACGCGCCGTTAAACCCTAATAATCATTAATCATCAGTTCCACCATAACAGTTTGGAACTTTTTCATTATTTAATTATTTGATTCATCCCCATTTGTTTTGTTTCACATTTGTTTGGTATTCTTGGTACCTAAAAAATTATAGAGAACAATCCTATGATTTTTCTCAATTGTTCTGTCTGAACATAATTTGATGCTGTGCTTCCTCTATGCCTAATCTAAGCCTATTTCATGTGCCTCGCATACTCGGTCCGACAATTCGACCATAATATGTCCCCTGGTTTGAACCCAAGGTTGAACCAAGGTTTGAACGCATGTGTCCAACGCAGTTCTAATGGTGTCACGTGACACTATCGCTGCTTCGGCCTTGCTTCCGTCGCAAATGCAATTCTATTTTTAAAATCCGCAAGTAATGACTTTATTACCTGACATGTGCAACCGACTAAATCGAGGAAAAGATGACCTATTTTCTCTTTCCTTCAAGGAGAATGTGTTCGTCAACATTGAGTTCTTTTGTTCGCAGTTGTTTATCAAGCATTACTTCTCCAAACAATAACAATGAAATGTGACCTAGATCGCGGCATCTACGCATCGGCATCGCGTCGCGCTTCACACGTGTGCAAATCACCGCCTCTATCGGCGCCCGCGAGAACTAGCCTCGTAGCCGGTTCCCATTGGCCGACACGCGGCGCCAAATTCAAATGCATCCACTCACCATCGAATACTGCGTTTCTTGAACGTCCTGAGTAGCTTGGTGACGACGTCGCCTCTCTTGGACGTCTGGCGGCGTCGGGACGGCGCCCACACGACGTCGAGCTCGACGCGGACGTCCATCTCGTCGCTCTCACGAGCAGTGACTACGTCATGATGGCGACATCACTGTTATCTTATCGCGTGTGTCGACGCAACCGCGAAGCTCGGATGTAGCGCGAGTTGCCTAACCTGCAGGCTCACATGCAGCTGACACACGGCCGTCTAGACTCACCTCGAGGTCACAACAAACCGTCCACGCGCACTTGACCTGTCATGGCGGCGCTCTCCTCTCTCGCTCTCTCTCCCAAGACACTCGACGTCAATGTTTACTCTCGACGCCAGTCTGTGCGTCATCTCGGCGTCGGCCAATCAGCAGCGACGTCGTATTGATCGGGCGTCGCTAGTGCGTCGGTAGGCCGCTAGATGCCACTAGGAGGCTCGTTGCGGCGGATAAGTGGACGACTGTTTGATCGATTCAGGAGAAAGTGTTGTGCTCTCTCTCTCTCTCTCTCTCTCTCTGGAGAGGTGATCCTGGATTAGCAGTTGGGCTTGTCATGTGGAAGGGGGCGGGGGGTCAGACTCTCACATATCACAGTCACAGTTCATGATTCAACGCTCTGATCCCTCCAACTTCATAGCTACAATGCAATGAGCGAGCGCTGAGAACGCGGCCAGCTTGATGGAACTATCCCAGCGCACTTAATTCCCTCCCCCTCCCGCTATAGAGATGAAGACATCTCAGTCACTATTCGGGCAACTGAAAATACTCACTAACAGTCAACATTAGTAGAACTAAAGTCTAAATCTAAATATTGTTCAGTTTTAGGTTTTGGTTTTTCGTAGAATTAGTGTTAATGAGCTTTTGCTGTAATATAATAACTTAAAAATAAAAAATAAAACAGGATGGTATATCCCAATGAAGGTGAAAATAATGACTGTGTGTTGGGGCATGAAAATGTTCGTCATGTGATGATGATGAAATGAGCCACTGCACAATGGATTCGCTACTTTATCATTGATAAAACGAAATATTTCACTTGATTTCGCAAAGCCGAACATTTTCTTCGGTTCGTGTCTCTTGCCATCTGAATGATGCCAGGAAGGAGATGATGTTCTGGAAGACGTATCACGTTGCCTAGCAACCAGGCCTGAATGTCGGACAAGAGGCTCTCGGGCCTGATGTCTCTCTCAGTCTCAGCAGTGTCAGGCATTTGCATCTCAGAACACTACAAGTTCGATTGAATTACAAGTACAAGTTGTAATCTGAGCCACATCCCAGAGCATTGCCATTTGTGTCGGTGATGGAGAATGTCACGTCACGTCCTGGCAATAAGCTTGATGTGAATTCTCATCATCAACACGAATGTACGCACAAGACTCGTTCTACCTTTAGTTAGGGTCAAGCTGGGCGATAGTTCTTTTTAAAAGAGAATGAATCACATCTTAGGTCGAACTCTTTGTTTCCACATCAAAATTACAAACATAATAATAAAGTAGTCAATTTGAGACTTGTACAGCCTTTGGGAAAAGAAAATAAGAGTTTTTATTATGCATAATTTTAGTTTTTTCGTGTGTGCGGTGCATACAATTTTAGATCACTCTATACTATACTGTATAGATTTATAGTATTTCTACGAAATCTTATTTTTGAATGTAGATTATAATTTCTTAGAATTTAAAATAAGAGTGTCTATTTAAAGTATACAAAATGAATGTACCAATTTCCTCGGAAGAGGGTCAAAGGTAACAAATAATCATATGAAGGGTACAGGGGAAGAACGCTAGAAGTCACATTCGGATGAAACTGAGATAAACGAAGTTTTATGTTGAAACTTGTATCTATCTTCCATACAAATCGACATTTCAATTGCGTTTTTCAAGACTTTGTGGCAATATTTTTAAAAAACCTGGGGTATATATTCTGAAAGCTTATAAAAATCACTGCAAGTTTATACTCGTAGCGTTCTTATCTATCTATATGAAAGTACGGTCGGTGACAGGCCAAGATGAACCCGCGCTAGCATGGGCCACCCTATACTTGGCAATGCTAAAGTTGGTTCAACTTTGCCTGTCACCGACATTAGATAAGGTATAATGTAAATATTATAGATTATAGTTCCAATTTGAGAGTGACAATTATTATTGTTACTTAATGTCACCATGTTTGTACTGGAATCTTTGAATATTTCATCCTTAGCTAGTAAGGATTAAATATTCAAAGATGGAATAACAAAATATATAAAAGGACATCGTTTTCACTTTTCACCAATTGTTCCAACGAGCCCTTCACTCAACATGGTAGCGTTCACTCAGAGAGAGCAACAGAGTTTATACCATCTGTAGAAAGACATAAAACTTCTGGCTGGCATGGAAAAAGCACCATGGGAAAAAGTAAGGAAAAAATTCTGAAAGAAATTTTAGACGACGATGATATGAGATGTATTTTAGACATTTTATTCAATTGCATGCATCTTCTAGCTGTGAAACATGTGATGTGAACATGTTGCAGTTGCTATTGGCAACGCTGTGCGTCGTATAGGGTTGATTCTCATGCCTCATGGAATGCGCTGTCAGATTACAGTACGTCCAATGAGCGTGTAGCCAGTTCAGCAAATGCTGTGTAAAATTCAACAATGGGCTTAGCTTGTAATCCTGAGTGTTTTGACGCGTGTGCGGTTGTAAATATCTCTCAACGACTGCAGGTGTTCTGGAATGGGTTGTTTTGTTGTGATGCCAAATATCTTTCAATGCAGTTGGCTTTTAAAATTCAAGGAAAGTTGTTTAAAATGGCAACAGTGTAGGTGGAAGGGGTGGTAGGTCATAAAAAGAGTTGTATCTTGTCAGAGCTTAACGGTCGAACAAGGGTCGAACAATACGGCTCATCTTATGAAAGGAAAGGCTACACGCTCGCTGGACGTACTATAGCAGGGATGTGATTGCGCTGCATTCCACTGCTGTGACGTCATCCCCCCCCTGCCTCGCCGTCAGGGGATCAGTTGCTAGAGCACTCGCCCGGCATGGGAGTCATTCCATCCTCACTCAACTCTAAATGTCTTCAACCCGGCATCTCTTTTCTACTTCTTGTAGCTACTTAGTATTTGTAATTATATTGTCTTTGTGTCAAGGGATGCAAAGGGATGCAAAGGGACGTGCAGGGTGACTCTCGTCCTTGTTTTGACGGCTGATCTGGCTTCCTCCTGCAACTCCTAGTTACACACGGCTACATTGGAGTTGTATTACTCTATCTTGACTCCCCGTGTCCTCGCTTTTGCATTCTGCTCTTTGGCACTCAAAGTTCTGTGCGTCGACGAAAATCACAAGTGAAAAACATGGAACAATATTGTTCCGTGTCTCTGCGCCTTGGATGCATCTGTCACAGCCTTCTGGAGGCGTTGTTCTTTACAACAGCATCGTTCTGACACCTCTCTAGCGTGCGGGGGGAGGGGGGGGGGTCAGTACTTAGGGCCAGTCTTTCAATACTCTGCTAACTTTTAAACTGTTGATTAGGTCTGTATTGCCATTGCAACAAGTAACAACCAATGACATTCCTAGAATGACCATTAACTAACTGTTAAGAGCTAATTGAGACTTTAGCAGAGTATTGAGAGGTATTGAAAAACCGGGCCCTAAGGCCCGGTCTTTCAAAAACACAGGCACAAAGAATAACAAGTCAGTTCTCGTTGAGCACTGTCTTTCCAGACTGAGGGGATATTCGTAGTCGCCTTCAGTAGAGAGAAGAATTATGGGAAGGTTCCCTATCAATAGAACGCTTCTGTCCCACCTTCTATTCATCATCATCATCATCATCATCATCATCATCATCATCATCCTGTATTTGTAATCTTTCTTCCGTCGCCATTAGTCTAGTTGCAGAACAGTGCGACGTTCAACACAACTGAAAATATAAAACTCAGTAGAAATGTGTGTATTTTGCGTTATTGAGCGAGCGTAGCGAGCGTCACCACGGTACTCTTATGGCACTTTCTCTGTGTGTGTGTGTGTGTTTTTTTTTGTTTTTTTTGCCTGCACTGCCCAGGTCAAACCGCACAACCAATCGATCTGAAATTTTGTACACATACTAACGTAATCTATGCGATCCCTGGGATTTTTTCTGAACGGGATCCTGTGATTGGTTCAAATTTTATAAAAATTATCTTTCGATTGGTTGGTTCGATCAATTTGAAATTTAGCAAAGTCATTGCAACCAACATTGTACCCAATCAAAAAAAATTTAAGCCAAATCCTCCGATTGGTTCAAATTTGAAACCATTTTTCCTGTGATTTTTGAAATTTAAACTGGAACCGATTGACCGACCAACTAAAAACTTCGCATGGTCATTGGTACCAACATTTAAGGTATTTTTGCCAATTTTCACTCTAATCTGTCGTTATTTTCAAAAGTTTTTGTCATTTTAGGGACATTTTGCGTGTTGGCTGTCAAATTCACGGCGACTTCGAATCTACAGTTCAAGGCAAGGTAGTTAGAGCAGAAAGTTTTAAACGATATGAAACTAATAATGACCGTTCAACAGATTGATCTGATATTGTGTACACACACTACATATCATATCATATGGGTGGTCCCAGGTATATTTTTTGAACGAGATTGTGTGATTTTTGAAAATTAACAAGGAACCGTTCAATCATAAAGGTTTAATCGATCAACTTAAAACTTAGCAAGGATTGGCACCAATATTTTTGGAGATTTTGGAGATTTTTATACAAGTCTGTGACGAAACTAAAGAATTGTTGGCTTTTAATGACATTCAATAGACATAATTTCGGTTCGAGGTGTTGCGTGTATCCGTGCTCGCTCATCAACGCGTTACACAGAGCGTTTTCCTAGTGATAGTAAATCTGTCCGCCTGAAATGAATGTCTGCAAGCGCCTGAGAGGTATGCAACCCGCTCGCCGTCCGTGCAGCACTGGTTGCCTACCACCACGGGGTCTCCATGACTGCTCGAGTACAGTCCCAACAGCAACGCACGCGCCGCAGACGATCAGCCTGAGAGGCATGCAACCCGCTCAGCGTCCGTGCAGCACTGGTTGCCTACCACCACGGGGTCTCCATGACTGCTCGAGTACAGTCCCAACAGCAACGCACGCGCCGCAGACGATCAGCCTGAGAGGCATGCAACCCGCTCAGCGTCCGTGCAGCACTGGTTGCCTACCACCACGGGGTCTCCATGACTGCTCGAGTACAGTCCCAACAGCAACGCACGCGCCGCAGACGATCACGGCGACTTGAATGCTTTTCATTGGAGATTTGAATTATTTAGTACACACGCGTACTATCTGAGATGAAAACATAATGTCGGAGAAACATCACAAAGAATAGTTAGAAGAATGAAATTAGCCAAGTGGCAAATGAGTTGAATGATGAAAGCGGGTTTCTTGTAATAACTGTAGTTTTAGTTCGACACCAAAAGATGTCGTTGCTAATACATCTAAAACATTAACAATACCTAGTATAATTTGAGTTGCTGGCATCATCGGAATCGGATTTCAAGCACTTCAGGTCAACAGTCAAATAGAAATAATATCTAGGTATTGGCTTTCTAATGTTCTTCATGCACTTTCAGTACAATAAAGTGCATTTGAGTTTTTTTAGAATTGCGAGCGACATTTCGTCTCATTGATGGAGGCGCCAGATCGATCTCATTCCGCCGCCAAGGTCACGTGACAATGTTTGTGCCGCGCAAATGTCTGTCATTGAGCGCTAAATCAAGTAGAAACAAACAAACTGCACTCGCCCAGACGCAGTTTACGAGTGGAGACTTGCAACAGGGAACATAAACAAGTCAATGAGGGGAGGCGGAGTGTGTGTAGGGCCCGAACACATGCGGGCCCGGGATCCATGAGAAGTTGTTTTATTAATACGTTTCCAATTTGATTTGTTTATGGTTTTTGTGTTTGTAAATGATTCCGAGCACCGCGAGGTATGTTCATTGACATTTTTCACAATCGATATCAAAATAATATCGTGAAATGTTTTTATTCTTTACATCAATAAATTGGGGTTTTAACGAAATTGAAGACGATTTCTGCGTCCAATTTATAAAGTTATTATATAACGGGTGGCCCAATAAAAACGCACAAATAGCAAAACAACGCTTTGCCGAAACTACTGCACAAATCGGACTGAAAATGTCACATAATATAAACAACTTACTAAGGTTTGATGTGTGAAAGTTTGAAATACATAACTTTTGTAGGAAAAAAGTTACAGCTGCTAGAAATTGGTTGTCGAAAAATCAATTATACGCGTGCACAAATAAGCCCGTGTTCAGAAAACGTCAATTGGCCGGGCCGCTTTTCTTCAAAACCACTAACGATATTAAGTTGAATATTTCAAATATTATTCAAAATATATTGCTATTAATTGTGTAAAAAATTCAATCCATTTGGATCATTGGAACAAAAATTGTGGTTTCTTGAACTTGAGCCTAAAAGCAGAGGTATAATTTCACAAGTTTTCTTACACAAGATAATTTCAAAACGTGAAATTATCTCCCGGAGTTTCTACGTTTAATCTGAACTTCAAGATACCGTAACCTTCGTTCCATTAATCCAAATGTAGGTATTGACATTTTCACACAAATGATAGCAATTATATTTTGAATAATATTGAATATTTTCTGCTTGATATCAATAGTAGTTTTGAAGAAACAGCGTCCCGGCCAATTGACGTTTTCTGAATGCGTGCTATTTGAGCTCTGTATAATCGATTTTGCGACAACCAAATTCTAACAACTGTAACATTTTTTCCACAAAACTAATGTTTTTCAAACTTTTCAAACTTTTCAAACTTTTCAAACTTTAAATAATGCCACACATCTGGTACGACCTCAAAGTGTTAAATACGATAAATGTCGTATTTAACACTTTGAGGTCGTACCAGAGGTCATAATGAGCTCCAGTGTGCGGCATTATTCAGTCTATTGGGCTGTAATGGGTCGTTACTATATGATTTTTTTAAATTATTTAGTGGGAAGACAATATTTCAAAAAAACGCTCTGACGAACCGTGCGATTCCCGTTCGCTTCCGTTTTCAATACTCTGCTAAAGTCTCAATTAGCTCAGTTAGTTGGATGGTCTTGTAGGAATGTCATTGGTTGTTGCCATGGCAATATAGTCCTAATTGATTGTTTAAGAGTTATCAAGGTATTGAAAGACCGGCCCTTAGCAGAGTATTGAAAGACCGGGCCTAGATAATATTCCACACATGAATGTGTGATAGGATTACAGTATTTCATTTCATTTATTTATTTAATTGACAGTTACAATTTACATTGTTTTAACAATAGTTTATAGTAAGTGTAAATAAGTAAAATACTCTCATCCTTCAAATCCAGTCTTGAGAAATATAATATAAGAGAAATATAACATGAAATAGAATTACATTTGTCAATAGTAACTCTAATCTTATTCTTAACTCTTTCATCCATATATTCCTGTACACTATAAAAAGATTTATCAATAAGGTAATCTTTAAGGTTATTATAAAATATACTTGTATTCTTCATCTCTTTAATTTTGTTGGGAAGTTTATTGAAAAGATTTATTGCTGCTGCACTAGGCGCTCTGCTTGAAATTTGAAAATTTGAACTCTAATCTTATTCTTAACTTTATTCATCCATATATTCCTGTACACTATAAAACGATTTATCAATAAGGTAATCTTTTAATATGATTGATCGTCTGGTTCTTCACTGTGTCTGATAGGGCACAAAGTTGATATTTTAAGGAATGAGTGACAGCTAGAGGTGGAAGAATTCTGAAGATTGGTTATGCATTCGAGTACTAAGGACTGTGGGAACTGTATTATTATACACATAATTCAATGGTAAAGACGATTTATAACGACACAATATATTATGTCGTACGGCGGATGTCGGTCAAAGCTGTAAAACGCTTCTGCATGTTGTAAAAGAAGTATGATATGGAATTGTTACACGAGGTAGCCTACCCACGTATGAATATGAATATGACGTGTCATATGCCATGCTTGTCATGCCATGCTTGTCATGACATGCTTGTCATGCCATGCTTGTCACGCCATGCTTGTCATGCCATGCTTGTCATGCCATGCTTGTCACGCCATGCTTGTCATGCCATGCTTGTCATGCCATGCTTGTCATGCCATGCTTGTCATGCAAGCGAGCTGTACGGACGCTCTGTGACAAGCAAGTGGCTACAGAGCAGTCAGCGCTTATCCTGGTCACACTATACAGTACTTCGCGTCATCGAGAACCCGGAGTATAAATACACGTTGATTTCTCATCCCTAATCACATCGCCTCCGACATCTTATTACCCCCCCCCCACCCCCTCCCCCAGCCACGCACCCCACAGACATGTGGGCTATTTAAAGAGTTAATTTCTCCCCCGGCTCGGTTGTGACGTCACGCGTGTGGGGGCGAGACCACGTGACTAGACGCGTGACGTCATGGCGAGAATGTCGGTGATAAGAGCAAAGATCTCGAGTGACATCTTCACGCCTCACCCGATAAGGTCGTGTTACATGATCGCACCCTCTGGCCCTTCACACGACTGAAGAAGAATCTATTCAGCTCGATTGCGTAACTTTGTTACAGACTAGGAACATTTCTTATTTAGCCATTAGTGGAAGAGTCTCCCTTGCGCCTTTTTACACGAATAGGTGTTGCTAATGATGGTTTATAACTGAAATAACTGAATGGTTTTTACTGACCACTGAACCTTGTATCAGCGTAACGCAGCAGGATCCTGGGGGAAAGACCGTGGGATAAGACACCTAAGTAATGGAAGACCGTGGGATAAAGCACCTAAACAATGGAAGACCGTGAATGAAGCACCTAATAATGGAAGACCGTGAATGGAGCAACTTATATTGGAAGGTGGATGGAGCACATAATAATGGAATACCGTGGATGGAACACATAATAATGGAATACCGTGGATGAAGCACCAAAGTAATGGAAGACCGTGAATGGAACACCTAAGTCGCACCTGAGTAATGGAAGACCGTTTATGGAACACCTAAGTCGCACCTGAGTAATGGAAGACCGTGGATGGAACACCTAAGTCGCCCCTGAGTAATGGAAGACCGTGGATGGAACACCTAAGTCGCACCTGAGTAGTGGAAGACCGTTTATGGAACACCTAAGTCGCACCTGAGTAATGGAAGACCGTGGATGGAACACCTAAGTCGCCCCTGAGTAGTGGAAGACCGTGGATGGAACACCTAAGTCGCACCTGAGTAGTGGAAGACCGTGGATGGAACACCTAAGTCGCACCTGAGTAGTGGAAGACCGTGGATGGAACACCTAAGTCGCTCCTGAGTAATGGAAGACCGTGGATGGAACACCTAAGTCGCACCTGAGTAATGGAAGACCGTGGATGGAACAGCTAAGTCGCACCTGAGTAATGGAAGACCGTGGATGGAACACCTAAGTCGCCCCTGAGTAATGGAAGACCGTGGATGGAACACCTAAGTCGCCCCTGAGTAATGGAAGACCGTGGATGGAACACCTAAGTCGCCCCTGAGTAATGGAAGACCGTGGATGGAACACCTAAGTCGCCCCTGAGTAATGGAAGACCGTGGATGGAACACCTTAGTCGCACCTGTGTAATGGAAGACCGTGGATGGAACACCTTAGTCGCACCTGAGTAATGGAAGACCGTGGATGGAACACCTAAGTCGCACCTGAGTAATGGAAGACCGTGGATGGAACAGCTAAGTCGCACCTGAGTAATGGAAGACCGTGGATGGAACACCTAAGTCGCCCCTGAGTAATGGAAGACCGTGGATGGAACACCTAAGTCGCCCCTGAGTAATGGAAGACCGTGGATGGAACACCTAAGTCGCCCCTGAGTAATGGAAGACCGTGGATGGAACACCTTAGTCGCACCTGTGTAATGGAAGACCGTGGATGGAACACCTTAGTCGCACCTGAGTAATGGAAGACCGTGGATGGAACACCTAAGTCGCCCCTGAGTAATGGAAGACCGTGGATGGAACACCTAAGTCGCCCCTGAGTAATGGAAGACCGTGGATGGAACACCTTAGTCGCCCCTGAGTAATGGAAGACCGTGGATGGAACACCTTAGTCGCCCCTGAGTAATGGAAGACCGTGGATGGAACACCTTAGTCGCACCTGAGTAATGGAAGACCGTGGATGGAACACCTTAGTCGCACCTGAGTAATGGAAGACCGTGGATGGAACACCTTAGTCGCACCTGAGTAATGGAAGACTCAGCTATTCACTCTGTAAGTGTCAGTGGGAAGGCAACTACATAGTGCTGTGTCTGCAATCAATCAATATCGTGTTTTACGCTGCAGTTGATTCGCGACGTAATTCCATTACTTCTGCGCGGCATTTTACTGCGCAGTCGCACTCCTACGACGTAGTAACGTGACATTAGACCCAAGAAGTCAACACCTCACGTAAACAATCATGTCATTTCAATATCAGGCGATCTTATTGAGTTATTGTCAAGTGACAGTTTCAAGTAGAAGCAATCAAGATGGAGATAAATAACTCATTTCTTCTTCTCTTCAGTTCCATGTTAGATCAAACTCTCGCTTCACTGAACTAAACAAACTCTCTTATCTGGTGGATAGCTATCAGCCGGATGAAGCTGTGTCTTGAAGTGTTGGTTACCGCAGATCGATGGCTGAGGGCTGCCCCCCCTCCCCCTGCTCCCCCATCTGTATGTGTTTATAGAAAACAAACCCATCTCATGCAGGTTCTGCTTCATTTCAAACGTAATTGAGTGAAATAATCCCCCCCCCCCCCCCCACTGTTGATCTCAGCATGATGAAGTTGCTGCGCCTGACACAATGCTTCCAACACTATAAAGCCCAAGGAAAACGCTCAGTGTAACCATGAGATGTTATATGGTAAATAGTTTATAAGGGCCAGTTTTTCAATACTCTGCTAACTTGAAAACGGTTGATTAGGACTGTATTGTCATGGCAACAACCATTTGAAAGGCAGAATTTTGAACCAACTAACTGTTAACAGTTAATTGAGACTTTAACAGAGTATTGAACGATCGGCCCTACAAGGACCGGCCCTACAGGGGCCGATCGGCCCTACCGGCCCTACAGGCCGGCATTGAATGCCTTCAATGAAAATTGAATGCCATTGAATGTCTTTCAATGCCTTGCTAACTTTTATACAGTCAATTAGGACTATATTGCCATGGCAACAACCAATGACATTCCTAGAATGACCACTAACTAACTGTTAAGAGCTAATTGAGACTTTAGCAGAGTATTGAAAGACCGGGCCTAAGTCATATTTGACTGATTGATACACATACTAAAAGCAAAATCAAATCGAATTTTATTAGCTCAAAAGCTTATGATTCCCAGAACAGAATATTTACACCTAATTCTTGATTTCATGCTCATCAATGTCCTATTTATTTCCATCCCGAGTATATAAATGATTCAGAATAATGTGTCTCTACCAAGATGCGATAGAATATCAAGATAAAATGAATCTCGTAAATGTTTGAATTCATGTATTTTCTTGAATAACTGATGACACTGTGAGTTGCCGAGCGCAAGCGCAAGCGCCCATGTGATGTGATGTAATGAAATGGTCTGCAAGGATGCAACTTGAATGCACACTTCCTCGAGGCTCGCCGGAGATTCCGGTTTTCAGAGTGTTTTTCTTCTCGGCCCGATGAAGCGAATGGCGTTGCTGTGAATCTGTTTTGCGCCGGCTTCACTTGAGTCAATATCAACATGCACAGCACACGCCGTCCGTTGCAAACATTTCACTTGCAATTTCATTTTCCATCTAGCCATGACAATATGTCTGGCAAATCAAACCCCTTGGAATCTATCAGCAATCTATTGGACATAAATGAATCTAGAAGATTTATTGATACATGGATAGAGCACGAAATTCTGAATTCAGCAACATATTATTTAAACTGTAATTCTTTTGAAACATCATAGATCTCTGGCATTGACATGGTCAAGTTGAGATTTGTCTGAACTCAGAGATGATATCGTTGTGGGATGAATAGTTTTCAAGGAATTTATCTAGAAAGAATGATAGAAATATTCGAATTTTAAAATCTATTGGTAATATCTACATGACGTCATAATCTGTACTGACAAACAAAGTATTTACCATGGTAACACATTGTTAGGGGACAGAAATTACATCATAATCTAGTCTATCACACACAGTTTTCAGCCAAATATGACATGATATGACATTTGAATATGACATTTGAATCTGATTTTTTTTGTGAAATTGAACGTTTAAGTTTTTCAATGTGAGTGTATTTGCCATTATTTTCTTAAATGTGACATTGACATTGTTGATATATTATTTTGTATAAAATGTGACATTGACATTGTTGAGATGGTGTATCGTGTCATGCTCATGAGTGTGGATGAGAAGGGATTGGACTGCAAGATGTCACGTGGAACTCCGAGCTATTTACGAGAGCGGCGGAGGACTCAAGGGCCTGGCGAGATAAGATAGCGGTACAAAAATAAAACAATAATTATGTTTTAATGCGGCCTTGACGGAGGCAATCATTGTCAATATTCACGCAGCAGCGCGGAGTAAACACACGAAAATAGAACTCGGAATTATGGAAATAGCAAAACATGAGCCGAGTTGGTGGCGTCAACAGCTTCTCAGATCTCTGAACCGCTCCTGTTGCAGTTAGAGCTGTAGAGAATGAATCTTTATCTCAGAGGTAGAAGGCACGAAGTCCATGTCAATGATATTAGACGAGCTGTAATGGTGACCCCAAAGAGGTTCTTGTGACACCAGTCATTGTGCAGTAGGAATACACCAAACCCACCAAACCAATATAACTGAATATTGGTTGACATCAGTCCAAATCTCGGTCCAAATGTCATTAATAGAGGTTGATTACATCATTACAAAAGTGTGCAACGCAAAATCAGAAAATAGACCAGTCCTTCTATCTAATAAAAGTTTGTTCGAAAAGCTATCCTCTGCATACCCGCTGCATACCCCCTGCATATCCCCTGCATATCCCCTGCATACCCCCTGCATACCCGCTGCATACCCCCTGCATATCCCCTGCATATCCCCTGCATACCCCCTGCATATCCTCTGCATACCCGCTGCATATCCCCTGCATACCCTCTGCATATACCCTGCATACCCCCTGCATATCCGCTGCATATCCCCTGCATACCCCCTGCATATCCCCTGCATACCCCCTTCATACCCCCTTTATACCCCCTGCATATCCCCTGCATATCCCCTGCATACCCCCTGCATATCCCCTGCATATCCCCTGCATACCCCCTGCATACCCGCTGCATACCCCCTGCATACCCCCTGCATACCCCCTGCATATCCCCTGCATACCCCCTGCATATCCCCTGCATATCCCCTGCATACCCGCTGCATATCCCCTGCATACCCCCTGCATATCCCCTGCATACCCCCTGCATATCCGCTGCATATCCCCTGCATACCCCCTGCATACCCCCTGCATACCCCCTTCATACCCCCTTCATACCCCCTGCATATCCGCTGCATATCCCCTGCATACCCCCTTCATACCCCCTGCATACCCCCTGCATATCCGCTGCATATCCCCTGCATACCCCCTGCATATCCCCTGCATATCCCCTGCATACCCCCTGCATACCCGCTGCATATCCCCTGCATACCCCCTGCATATCCCCTGCATACCCCCTGCATACCCCCTGCATACCCCCTGCATATCCCCTGCATACCCCCTGCATATCCCCTGCATATCCCCTGCATACCCGCTGCATATCCTCTGCATACCCCCTGCATATCCCCTGCATACCCCCTGCATATCCGCTGCATATCCCCTGCATACCCCCTGCATATCCCCTGCATACCCCCTTCATACCCCCTTCATACCCCCTGCATATCCCCTGCATACCCCCTGCATATCCGCTGCATATCCCCTGCATACCCCCTGCATATCCCCTGCATACCCCCTGCATATCCCCTGCATACCCCCTGCATATCCCCTGCATATCTGCGACTGTACAGGGGATGTTATGTTTGTTGTGATTGTTCTAAAGCACATAGCCGCGCCGAGTTCCTTCAGCTTAATATTCCGCGAGTTCTCGGCAACATCTGTGTCGTATATCTGCGATCAAACATCGATATCTGCGGCTGGAATCAGCCAGAGTCACGACTTCTGCCTACACTCACATGCAGAGAATTCCTGGAAATGTGCAAATCCGTACACTTCACTTACATTACAACAGCCATTTTATGGTCGGTGACCGGCGAAGATGAACCCTGTTCAGCGTGGCCAGGTATAGGCCGGCCCATGCAAGCGCGGGTTCATCTTTGCCTGTCACCGACTGTAGCATAGTACAAGTCAAATTACTGGAAAAAGAATTCGTCAGAAAATCAATATTTTGTTAAAAACTATAGCGCAAAAACAATTTAAAAGAGCACTTTTTTAAAATCTGTGAATTTCAACGTGATATATCGCATTGAAGTAATGGATTCCATTCAGCACTGCGATCGTGTAACTTTGCCCGACAAACGATCGACAACTCTTATGAGAGATCAGCATTGACTCGACTTTGTTGTCGATCGACTCTGACGTGTCAATGTTATTCTCCCATAAGAGTTGTCGATCGACTGTTGACGAACGTTACACGATCTCTGTGCTGTTAATTGAGATCATGCAAATGTTTCGATATGTTTGATAATTCCTGTGAAGCTGACTCTCATAATCCATTTTCAACCCTGAAAGTATAAGGTGGGGGATTCCTAGTTACAAATTAAAGAACATACATGGGATTAATTCTTTTGCTTTGTTGAGACACGGTGATTGAAGGAAGAGAACGCCCGCCTGAGTGGACTGAGTGGACTGAGTGGACTGAGTGGACTGAGTGGACTGAGTGGACTGAGTGGACTGAGGGGACTGAGTGGACTGAGTGGACTGAGTGGACTGAGGGTACTGAGTGGACTGAGTGGACTGAGTGGACTGAGGGTACTGAGTGGACTGAGTGGACTGAGTGGACTGAGGGTACTGAGTGGACTGAGGGTACTGAGGGTACTGAGGGTACTGAGTGGACTGAGGGTACTGAGTGGACTGAGGGTACTGAGTGGACTGAGGGTACTGAGTGGACTGAGGGTACTGAGTGGACTGAGGGTACTGAGTGGACTGAGTGGACTGAGTGGACTGAGGGTACTGAGGGTACTGAGTGGACTGAGGGTACTGAGTGGACTGAGGGTACTGAGTGGACTGAGGGTACTGAGTGGACTGAGGGTACTGAGTGGACTGAGGGTACTGAGTGGACTGAGGGTACTGAGTGGACTGAGGGTACTGAGGGTACTGAGGGTACTGAGTGGACTGAGGGTACTGAGTGGACTGAGGGTACTGAGTGGACTGAGGGTACTGAGTGGACTGAGGGTACTGAGTGGACTGAGGGTACTGAGTGGACTGAGGGTACTGAGTGGACTGAGGGTACTGAGGGTACTGAGGGTACTGAGTGGACTGAGGGTACTGAGTGGACTGAGGGTACTGAGGGTCCTGAGGGTACTGAGTGGACTGAGGGTACTGAGTGGACTGAGGGTACTGAGTGGACTGAGGGTACTGAGTGGACTGAGGGTACTGAGTGGACTGAGGGTACTGAGTGGACTGAGTGGACTGAGTGGACTGAGGGTACTGAGGGTACTGAGTGGACTGAGGGTACTGAGTGGACTGAGGGTACTGAGTGGACTGAGGGTACTGAGTGGACTGAGGGTACTGAGTGGACTGAGGGTACTGAGTGGACTGAGGGTACTGAGTGGACTGAGGGTACTGAGGGTACTGAGGGTACTGAGTGGACTGAGGGTACTGAGTGGACTGAGGGTACTGAGTGGACTGAGGGTACTGAGTGGACTGAGGGTACTGAGTGGACTGAGGGTACTGAGTGGACTGAGGGTACTGAGGGTACTGAGGGGGCTGAGTGGACTGAGGGTACTGAGTGGACTGAGGGTACTGAGTGGACTGTGGGTACTGAGTGGACTGAGGGTACTGAGTGGACTGAGGGTACTGAGTGGACTGAGGGTACTGAGGGTACTGAGGGGACTGAGGGTACTGAGGGGGCTGTGTGGCCGATCGCTGCAACTGGATGTGGAGATGATCAGGGCGGCGGTGAGTCTACAAGGTCACTAGACAAGGGAGCCGCATCGCACGTGATCAGCATTGCAAGTCCCCGGCGCGCCCACTGCACGGTGCTGCCAGCGGGACATATTGCAACTACACTCATGTTCTGGAGGACATTGCGCCATATGGAAGACATGTGGCGTCGCACTGTTCTGCAGCCAGCCTAATGGCGCCGGAGGAATGATTATCATGATATGATTAGATATGTGATATGATTGGATATGATTAGATATGATTAGATAAGATATGTATTCCACAAGCGTTGCTTGTGGAATGAATACATATCTTACCTCAGAGCTAGAAGGCAGGAAGTCCATTTCAATGATTCTTGAGGTGAGCTCAAACACAAGTTCATCCAATCATATTTGTAATCACACGTCATTCTGTAAGAGAATAAGTTGTTGAAATCAGTCAAATGGCTTGATTACGTAATTCCAAGAGTCGAGAAATGGACTTCCTCCCTTCTACCTCTGAGTTACACATGACGCGAGTGTTGTTTCATGTACGATTACGTCATCATGATGTGGCGTCTCAAGCAGCGTCTAGAAGCGTCGCGACGCTCTGCGTGGGATTGATTATTTTCAAGGTCACGAGACCTAAGAATATGTCTCTCGGTGTCTTGAACAAGGCCAAGGCGACGTCCCAGCTGATTGTCAGCGCCTTCTAGATTACTGCTGTTCAAGGTCACGTGTCATGAGCTTCGCATCGATTCAGTTGAATGTCGCCGGTGACGTCAGAGCTATGGACATTTTATGCAGCTGTGAAGTCATTCGGCAGTCAAGTAGCTGATGGAGCACTCGCCCGGACGCGTCTTTCCATACCCTAATCGAGCCCAACTCATTGATTTGAACATTTGCTTTTTACTCGTATTTAACGCCGAATCTATTCGGTATAACCAAACATTCTATCACTCCCATTCATTATGAAGCAGCTAAATGAGGTGTATCCGCAATATTGGAGGTTTTACTCACGTAATTGTTGACAGTTTGAAAGTAAAGATTTAAAGAACATTGTTCGGAAAGTAGATTTAAACACTTTATAAGAAGATACAAATTTCTCAATGTCAAAATTTGGACACGAGACAAAAATGCAGTGGATTATAAGCAAGGCGAAACAAAATGAGGAGAAGAGATTGGTTTTAATCAATAATTATAATTATCATCAATATTTCAGGTCAACACCATAAGCCTACGCAAAAGTACGATGTACCCCAAGTATCTACTTTTGGAAATCGCATTAATACCAACGAACGTTTAGATCAGACTAGATTCTCTATTATTGTCGGCTAGGTTTATTGTAGGTACAATATACCAAATTTAAGGTGGTTGTTAATAAGTGTTTTTGTGTGACGAAACAGGTACCAGGTGTTTAGGTGCTTAGGTAACTACCTAAGGTACTAAGAATTGACAGTCGACCTAGCCTCACACATTACTTTACCAGAGTGTACCCAGCCTGAAATAGTAGGTAGGTAGGTAGTTTGTTCAATGCATTTCACTTTTAAATAGTGTATTAGCTACGAACTTAAAGGTATCCTTGATATAAGAAACTGAAATGTTACCCTACCTAACCCTACCTGACTCATGAACAAATGTTTTGTAAAGCACGAATATAATGAAACTATACAAATAAAGCATAGTGACATTATAATTACCTTCTACGTAGTGAAATTTTGCTAAATTCATATCGATTCATTGCTGCCGCGAAAATTACTGAACAACTATGTTGGATTTTTTATTCACGATAACAAGTGGCTAAGTGACGTCAACTTCTGACGTCACGTCACCTAGTCCTGCTCTCTGATTGGCTGTTAAAAGTCCCATAGGAAAAATCTATGTGCTAAAAAAAATCTCGCTTCCCGGTAACTTACCTAGGAACTGTTTTCTCCCCAACACTGTTCATTACCCATCTATTTCGTTTGCCTGTTGATTTCTAGCACGATCGGTATCTTGGTTTCGACGGCAAAATGATGTACATTCTCTGCTCCGCTTTACTGATGGATAATCTGAAAGGATTTTCCTCGAGTGGGACTCGAACCCACGACCTTCCGATATCCAGTCAGATGCTCTACCAGCTGAGCTATCGAGGCAGTTCACAGTGCAGCGGCTGTGTTCCAATATAAGCTGCGTTAGCAACTTACCGATTTT
The DNA here is from genome assembly GCA_934045905.1 of Leuctra nigra. Lineage (NCBI taxonomy): Eukaryota > Metazoa > Arthropoda > Insecta > Plecoptera > Leuctridae > Leuctra > Leuctra nigra. The sequence goes on from OW203761.1 coordinate 1,181,132, forward strand.
TTTATTAACATTCACCTAACTGAGGGAATCAGTAAAAATCATATTTCATACAATCTGAAAGAATCTCTGTGTGAAAGTTCTGGTATTAAACATGTTTTCATAACAGTATTCTATCCATGCATTTCGAAGTCTCGCTTATCAACGCGTACACTGAGCGTTTTCCGAGTGTGTAAATAAACATGCGAATTATCGAGTTGGGGGAGGAAGGGGGGGGGGGGGGGTTCTGAACCTGCAGCTCTGTGAAAACAATCTCTATTGATAGAAGCCACTAACAGCAGCACTTACTCTCGTCACGCCGCTCTGAAGGGGTTGATCCCCCTCTATCCCCTCCCCCGCGCTGTGATCAGGAGGGGGGGGGGGATCGATGATCTGCTGATTGCGTTCCGATAGTCTTATCATCGCCCTCGAGTTGCGACGTGGCCGAGCGCAGCGCCACTGTCGCTAGCGGGCGAAGATCTCTAGGGGAGAAGTTTCCTCAAAGATATGAACATGATTGTTGCCACGTGAGTTGACGCAGTCTTCAGTTCTATTCACGTGACGACTCTACATCTGTACCAACTGCGTCATTGTTAGACCCAAGATATACTTTCCATACATTCCGGACACTGCAATTCACCGGTGTGTTTGATATTAGTATTTAACTTGATGGTGTTAACGTCGTACTATTCTGCAACTGGCCTATCGACGACGGATGAATGAAGAAGATGGCGATGATGAGGAATAGTGAGAATGGAAGGTGGGAAGGAAGCGGACGTTGCCTATTAGTAGGGGAATCTCAGAATTTGATATTTGTTTCATTTTGTCCGTTTGAACTGCATAATATTGGACACGTCAACTCACATACCATACATTAAACTTCAATATAATACAATACAATACGTATTACATTTAGAAGCGCATGCACAATTATTTCAAATTAAAGTCGTCGATTGAATAAAATGTATTATGAACTAAAATCGTTTTTGAGTTGACATTTAAAAACAAGCTTATTATTACAGTTTTTGATGACGTGATTTATTATTGAGCGAGCGAAGCGAGCGTCTCCTTTCGGCTCATTTGGCACGGACCTCTGTTTTTTTTTTGTTTTTTTTCTGTTGGGTGAGGCTGTACAGGTCAGAGTTTTTTTCGATCGATCTGAAATTTTGCACACATGTAGAGACAACCTTTTCTGTTTGCAGGCCCCAAATTTTTTTTAAAATCCATTCATTGGTTAAAATTGAAATAAACTTCTCCTGATAGGTTGAAAAATGAAAATGGTCTTCGATAAATCTGATTAAATTCATATTTTGGCTATACAGGTCAGAGTTTTTATTTGATCGAGCTGAAATTTTGCACACATGTAAAGCCAACCTTCTCTGTTTGAAGACCATATTTTTTTTGAAATCCATTCATTGGTTAAAATTTAAATAAATATCTCCTGATAGGCTGAAAAATGAAAACGGTCTTCGATAATTCTGATCAAACTCATATTTTGCATGATTATTAAGACCAACATTGTCTCTTATTTTACAAAATTTCATCCCAATCAGTTAAGAACGTATGAACTTATTAACATTTTTCATATCTGTCAGTAATGAAGTATCAAAATGATGTTTTCCAGTGCCAGTTGAATTGCATCTGATTTGCTATATTTACCAGGATGCTTAGATGTTATTTTCAAGTTTCAATGAAAAGCATAATAATATGTTGTGTTGATTGAGTGATCATATTTCAATTCAATATGGATGTATATGTTTTCTGTACTTGTGTACGCATTTCCGGTTCGAGAATTTGCACGTCCCCGTGCTCGCTCACCAACGCGTTACACTGAGCGTTTTCCTAGTAAAATGTAATGCCCATATAGACGGGGGCCTTCTTGGCCACTTCTGTCCAATGGCGAGGCTGCCGCAATATTTTCCTCTGTCTTGTTTGGTGCTGATGCCAATCGCCGTTGGTGTTTAAAACAATGTCTAAAAGTTCGTGATTTTTTTTAAATAAACATAATTACATCACAAATGAACATTGGAGGTAACTTAAGGATATCAAGATTTAAAAATAGTGGCTTACAACAGGAAAGTAGCCGTTCTCCCATCTTCGTCACTCCACACATAAACCTGATGGCCCTTGAGCAGATTCTGAGCAGAGTTGCCCCTGAAGATGATCCCATAGTTCAAGTGCGAAAACACATGTCTCTCGACTGAGGAAAACTACGAGATCCTCAGTCAGGAAAGACGAGTGTCTGAGCCAACTTGCTCCGTTCCAATGTGCTTGAACCGGGGCTCGAACCCGAGACCTCTCACTTGCCGGGAGAGAGCGCTACCAACTGAGCTGTCCGACCAAATCACTAACTCAAGCCGTGACGCTATCACTGCACATGCGCCTATTTGCAACATCTTTTTGAAACATTTTGAACATTTTATTGAGAGCAAAATGATATTCTAAGTGTTTTCATCGAATAAGGATTTGTAAACGTTGATGTTAGAGCCATCTATTGATAATACATTTATTTCTGCGGTATTTGCTATTATTTTATCTATTGTTTTGCACGCAACGTTTCGCCGACGAGGCGTCCGGCATCTTCAGGTGTTTGGTTTAGGTGACGGAGTGCGAGGTACAAGAGGAAAAACATAATTCACACAATTATTTTAAAAAATCTTTTGTAGCCTTTTCGCAAACGACAACAAACTATATTTTTCTTTTTCTCCTCCTCTTCTGAGCCATCGGGACATCTACAGACAAACATCGTTGCGTTCAAAACAATACCTAAGAGAGAAAATACTTCCGCAGGAATAAATATTAATTTGTGTAATATTACAAATGGTGACAGCTGTAGGACGTCAATAAATTGAATTTGAAAATGTTGTACTTGCAAGATTAAACTGCTCATTTTAAGTATAATATCATTATTCTCTTTCCTAAGAAACGAGCTATTTCCAAGATACTGATAGTTAAAGATTACAAACGGTGGCAACGGTGGGATAATCAAATATCGCTTATTTCACTTCGAGGTAAACGATCAGTTGAGAACTAAAACTCAAGCGATAAAATGGAGTTGATGTTTAATAAACAACAAACCTATTGCCAGCAAATGAGGTCAGTTTAATTAGTATTTGTAGTTGATTGTTTGTGAGTGGAACCCAGTTTCAGGTCGCTGACCTCTCTACTTGTTGTGGAAACGAATCTTCACAAACATGCCGTTGCCCAGCTATTCAATATGATTATATTATGATACGACATTGGTCAGCAATGAGGCAGTGAGGAGAGTGCAGAGAGAGATAGGAGAGCAGATAGCAGATGGGAGAGGAGGGAGCAGAGGATGGAAAGTGAAGGAGGAAAATACAAGTATTTCTCATGTAACTTTCGTATGTGTATGAAAATTAATAATATAGCTACCGTATTAGCCTCATGCTGAAATAAATTGCGTCCGCACGTAGATATTTGCAGATGACAGTAATTCTTAACATCACAAGACCGTGTGCAAGTAACTTGCGTCAATAAATCTCGATGTTCTTATGCGCATGAGGCTGATGGCGAGTAAGACTCTTAATACATTATAACAGCACTGTTCAGCTATAAATCTAGGAAGCGCCGGGCTAGAAGCTCCAGTTCTGTTTCCGTTCCGATAAGAATGAAAATAAGGATGTTTCCTATTGGCCTGGTGTTACTGTATGTTTTAAACCATATTTTCTAGATAATAAAGGTAAAGTTTGAAATGTAAGAAACAGATGGGAAGGTTACTTTCACCGCCTTGTCGTGTCTGAAGAACGGGAATGATAAGGCTCTGCTCTACTTTCCACACCTCGACGCGGCGAACGACGATGTTTACGACACTCGAAATGCTGCCAAATCCTTGATAATTTACCTGCGATTAGCGGCTTATCTAATAACCTCAGTCACGAGTGACGGAATACATAATGAGGAAATACATGTTCAATTGATACGAGACGACAAGGAAATGTAGAATCGCCCTCCAATCTTTCTTGCATGTGCATCGATCATCATTGAGAATCAGACGTGCAGTCTTAGCAGATGGTTTTCTTTCTTCACATTTGTATATTTTCTCAGTTTAAAGTTTGTTACGTCTGTATTTCAATTATTAGGTATTTTGATGATTATGTACACATTCATAGCTTGTAGTACGAGCTTATTTTGTTTTATATCACTATCAGCAATCCCCCGACGACGGACCATGTTGGCACGTTAAAGGACCAGATTAAATTATAAAGATTAAATTATTATTTTTTATCTTTTATAGGTCCTCGGGGGAAAACTTACATTTTGGTACATTGCTGATATAAAACAAAAGAAGTTCGTGCAAGCTATGAATATGTTATCACTAGGAAAACGCTCAGTGTAACGCGTTGATGAGCGAGCACATTACATGCAACATCCCCATAGTAACGATGCACGACACGGCAGAAGACGATTTTCTCAGCAATTTTTCAATCTCCATAATACTCTGGATGAATAACAGATCCATTGTGTCGTGAAGTCTTACCTACATACCTTCTCCAGAAATCTCTTGTGACATCCCATACTAAACTCGTAAAATTACAATTAATACTTGACTGATTGGGCTTACAATATGTAAAATTTAATATTAAGTTGGTCTTGATCACCCTGCAAAATTTGAACTTAATGTGAACATTTTTATTGTCGACCAATCAGAAGACATTATTTAAACTTAAACCAATTAGAGGATTTGGCCTTCGTACTGCATCCGATTTTATGCGCTAGCTCAAAAATGCTTTCATTTTACTGTACATTGTGAATAGCTTGGCTGCTCTACAGGCCTTGCCTTGGAACAGAAGCTTAAAGAAGGCAGGGATGACAATTTAGTATACATTTTTCAAGATTATGGAATAAAATGACCTTAAAATGACAAAACTTTTGAAAATAACGACAGATTAGACTGAAAATTGGCAAAAATACCTAAAATGTTGGTACCAATAACCACGCGAAGTTTTAAGTTGATCGGTCAATCTGTTCTAGTTTAAATGTCAAAAATCACATGAAAAATGGTTTTAAATTTGAACCAATAGGAGAATTTGGCTGAAACTTTTTATGATTGGGTACAATGTTGGTTGCAATGTTTTTGCTAAATTTCAAATTGATTGATGCAACCAATCGAAAGATAATTTTTTTTAAATTTGAACCAATCACGGAAGCCCGTTCAAAAACGATCCCAGGGACCGCATAGAGTACGTTAGTATGTGTACAAAATTTCAGATCGATTGCTTGAGCGGTTTGACCTGGGCTGTGACCACAAAAAAAACAACAAAAAAAACAAAAAAAAAACACACAGAGAAAGTGCCATAAGAGTACCGTGGTGACGCTCGCTACGCTCGCTCAATTATAATGATAGTGATTCCTCTTCATAATTATTAAAGATTTCTCAGGAGACTACTATTCCCCAGGTAACCATTATAAATACTAGGAAAACGCTCAGTGTAACGCGTTGATGAGCGAGCACAGAACATGCAACATCCCCATAGTAACGATACACGACACTGCACAAGACGATTTTCTCTGCAAATTTTCAATCTCCATAATACTCTGGATGAATAACAGATCCATTGTGTCGTGAAGTCTTACCTACATACTTTCTCCAGAAATCTCTTGTGACATCCCATACTAAATTCGTAAAATTACAATTAATACTTGACTGATTGGGCTTACAATATGTAAAATTTAATATTAGTTGGTCTTGATCACCATGCATAATTTGAACTTTATGTGAACATTTTGATTGTCGACCAATCAGAAGATATTATTTAAACTTAAACCAATTAGAGGATTTGTCCTTCGTACTGCATCCGATTATATGCGCTAGCTCAAAAATGCTTTCATTTTACTGTACATTGTAGATAGCTTGGCTGCTCTACAGGCCTTGCCTTGGAGCAGAAGCTTAAAGAAGGCAGGGATGACCATTTAGTATACATTTTTCAAGATTACGGAATAAAATGACCTTAAAATGACAAAACTTTTGAAAATAACGACAGATTAGACTGAAAATTGGCAAAAATACCTAAAATGTTGGTACCAATGACCACGCGAAGTTTTAAGTTGATCGGTCAATCTGTTCTAGTTTAAATGTCAAAAATCACATGAAAAATGGTTTTAAATTTTAACCAATAGGAGGATTTGGCTGAAACTTTTTATGATTGGGTACAATGTTGGTTGCAATGTTTTTGCTAAATTTCAAATTGATTGATGCAACCAATCGAAAGATAATTTTTTTAAAATTTGAACCAATCACGGAAGCCCGTTCAAAAACGATCCCAGGGACCGCATAGAGTACGTTAGTATGTGTACAAAATTTCAGATCGATTGCTTGAGCGGTTTGACCTGGGCTGTGACCACAAAAAAAACAACAAAAAAACAAAAAAAAAACACACAGAGAAAGTGCCATAAGAGTACCGTGGTGACGCTCGCTACGCTCGCTCAATTATAATGATAGTGATTCCTCTTCATAATTATTAAAGATTTCTCAGGAGACTACTATTCCCCAGGTAACCATTATAAATACTAGGAAAACGCTCAGTGTAACGCGTTGATGAGCGAGCACAGAACATGCAACATCCCCATAGTAACGATACACGACACTGCACAAGACGATTTTCTCTGCAAATTTTCAATCTCCATAATACTCTGGATGAATAACAGATCCATTGTGTCGTGAAGTCTTACCTACATACTTTCTCCAGAAATCTCTTGTGACATCCCATACTAAATTCGTAAAATTACAATTAATACTTGACTGATTGGGCTTACAATATGTAAAATTTAATATTAGTTGGTCTTGATCACCATGCATAATTTGAACTTTATGTGAACATTTTGATTGTCGACCAATCAGAAGATATTATTTAAACTTAAACCAATTAGAGGATTTGTCCTTCGTACTGCATCCGATTATATGCGCTAGCTCAAAAATGCTTTCATTTTACTGTACATTGTAGATAGCTTGGCTGCTCTACAGGCCTTGCCTTGGAGCAGAAGCTTAAAGAAGGCAGGGATGACCATTTAGTATACATTTTTCAAGATTACGGAATAAAATGACCTTAAAATGACAAAACTTTTGAAAATAACGACAGATTAGACTGAAAATTGGCAAAAATACCTAAAATGTTGGTACCAATGACCACGCGAAGTTTTAAGTTGATCGGTCAATCTGTTCTAGTTTAAATGTCAAAAATCACATGAAAAATGGTTTTAAATTTCAACCAATAGGAGGATTTGGCTGAAACTTTTTATGATTGGGTACAATGTTGGTTGCAATGTTTTTGCTAAATTTCAAATTGATCGAAGCAACCAATCAAAAGATAATTTTTTTTAAATTTGAACCAATCACGGGAGCCCGTTCAAAAACGATCCCAGGGACCGCATAGATTACGTTAGTATGTGTACAAAATTTCAGATCGATTGCTTGAGCGGTTTGACCTGGGCTGTGACCACAAAAAAAAAAAAAAAACACACAGAGAAAGTGCCATAAGAGTACCGTGGTGACGCTCGCTACGCTCGCTCAACTAGGAAAACGCTCTGTGTAACGCGTTGATGAGCGAGCACGGACAGGCGCAACAACTCGAACCGAAATAATGTCTATCGAAAATATCATTAAAAGCCAATAATTCTTGAATTTCGTCAGACTCAAGTATAAAAATCTCAAAATTGTCCTAAAACATTAGTCCCAATAACCATGCAAAGCTTGAACCTTTTGAACCTTTCTGATTAAACTGTTCCTCGTTAATATTCTAAAATCACATGATCTCTTTAAAAAAATAGACCTGGGACCACTCATATTATAAAAGTGTGTGTACTTACACAATATTAGATCGATCTGTTGAATGGTCATATCAGTTTCATACGTTTGAAAGTTTCTACTCTAACTACCTTGGAACTATAAAGAGTCGAAGTAGCCGTGATCAACATTTTCGAGAAATTTGACAGCCAACACGCAAAATGTCCGTAAAACGTCAATAACTTTTGGATTTAAACATAGATTAGTCTGAAAATTGTCAAAAATGCAGATAATGTTAGTCCCAATGACCATGCAAAGTTTAAAGTTGATCAGTCATACGGTTCAAGTTTAAATTTAAAAAATGACATAAAAGATTTTTTAAAATTTTAACCAATGTGAGGATTTGGCTGAAACTTTGTATGATTGGGTACAATGTTGGTCACCATGACTTGTCAAAATTTCAAATTGATCGGAACTACCAATCGAAAGATATTTTTTTAAAAATTTGAACCAATAACATGAGCCCGTTCAAAAACGATCCCAGGGACCGCATAGATTACGTTAGTATATGTGCAAAATTTCAGATCGATTGGTTGTGCCGTTTGACCTGGGCAGTGAACACAAAAAAAACAAAAAAAAACAAAAAAAAAAACAAAAAAAAAACACACAGAGAAAGTGCCGTAAGAGTACCGTGGTGACGCTCGATACGCTCGCTCAATTACTAGGAAAACGCTCTGTGTAACGCGTTGATGAGCGAGCACGGACAGGCGCAACAACTCGAACCGAAATAATGTCTATCGAAAATATCATTAAAAGCCAATAATTCTTGAATTTCGTCAGACTCAAGTATAAAAATCTCAAAATTGTCCTAAAACATTAGTCCCAATAACCATGCAAAGCTTGAACCTTTTGAACCTTTCTGATTGAACTGTTCCTCGTTAATATTCTAAAATCACATGATCTCTTTAAAAAAATAGACCTGGGACCACTCATATGATAAAAGTGTGTGTACTTACACAATATTAGATCGATCTGTTGAATGGTCATATCAGTTTCATACGTTTGAAAGTTTCTACTCTAACTACCTTGGAACTATAAAGAGTCGAAGTAGCCGTGATCAACATTTTCGAGAAATTTGACAGCCAACACGCAAAATGTCCGTAAAACGTCAATAACTTTTGGATTTAAACATAGATTAGTCTGAAAATTGTCAAAAATGCAGATAATGTTAGTCCCAATGACCATGCAAAGTTTAAAGTTGATCAGTCATACGGTTCAAGTTTAAATTTAAAACATGACATAAAAGATTTTTTTAAATTTTAACCAATGGGAGGATTTGGCTGAAACTTTGTATGATTGGGTACAATGTTGGTCGCCATGACTTGTCAAAATTTCAAATTGATCGGAACTACCAATCGAAAGATATTTTTTTTAAAATTTGAACCAATAACATGAGCCCGTTCAAAAACGATCCCAGGGACCGCATCGATTACGTTAGTATATGTGCAAAATTTCAGATCGATTGGTTGTGCCGTTTGACCTGGGCAGTGAACACAAAAAAACAAAAAAACAAAAAAAACAAAAAAAAAAAACAAAAAAAAAACACACAGAGAAAGTGCCGTAAGAGTACCGTGGTGACGCTCGCTACGCTCGCTCAAAAATATCGCCAAAAGAATCACAGCTTTTCGTTGCCATCAGGAGTGTATCAATGAGGGATTTCTCATGCAACTTATGAATTTTCAGTAACTAGGAAAACGCTCTGTGTAACGCGTTGATGAGCGAGCACGGATACACGCAACACCTCGAACCGAAATTATGTCTATCGAAAGTCATTAAAAGCCAACAATTCTTTAGTTTCGTCACAGACTTGTATAAAAATCTCCACAAATATTGGTGCCAATCCTTGCTAAGTTTTAAGTTGATCGATTAAACCTTTATGATTGAACGGTTCCTTGAATAGTTTTCAAAAATCACAGGATCTCGTTCAAAAAATATACCTGGGACCACCCATATGATATGATATGTAGTGTGTGTACACAATGTCAGATCAATCTGTTGAACGGTCATTATTAGTTTCATATCGTTTAAAACTTTCTGCTCTAACTACCTTGCCTTGAACTGTAGATTCGAAGTCGCCGTGAATTTGACAGCCAACACGCAAAATGTCCCTAAAATGACAAAAACTTTTGAAAATAACGACAGATTAGAGTGAAAATTGTCAAAAATACCTTAAATGTTGGTACCAATGACCATGCGAAGTTTTTAGTTGGTCGGTCAATCGGTTCCAGTTTAAATTTCAAAAATCACAGGAAAAATGGTTTCAAATTTGAACCAATTGGAGGATTTGGCTGAATTTTTTTTTGATTGGGTACAATGTTGGTTGCAATGACTTTGCTAAATTTCAAATTGATCGAACCAACCAATCGAAAGATAATTTTTATAAAATTTGAACCAATCACAGGATCTCGTTCAGAAAAGATCCCAGGGATCGCATAGATTACGTTAGTATGTGTACAAAATTTCAGATCGATTGGTTGTGCGGTTTGACCTGGGCAGTGAACACAAAAAAACAAAAAAACAAAAAAACAAAAAAAAAAAAAAAACAAACACACAGGGAAAGTGCCATAAGTGTACCGTGGTGACGCTCGCTACGCTCGCTCAATAAAGATTTAGTAATAGTCTGTAAGTGATGACATCATAAGGATTGAGTGAAGGGAAATGAAAGTCAACGTATTTATCATATGTACACAATATATATTTCCTATTGTAAAGTAACCAGGATTACTTGTCGGTACACAAGACATACAAAGTCACGTTCCAACGTAACAATGGAACTCTTCTCGCCATCACAGATTTATCTTTACACATTTTTGGAATATTAATAATGTTAATGATAATGAGAATAAATAACCAACAACATCTAACTAAGAGGATGGCAAAAGAACATGAATGATGTCGGCATCTACTCTTTGATTCTTTGGTACGATGATTGCGACGTAAATCTGTCGCCTCTAACAATTGGTTCAAAGCGAAGTTCGGAAACTTCTGACACCCAATCAGATCACAACGAACAAGCTTCAACTTGTTTTACAAGATGGCGTCGTGATTAAGAATAAATTCTTCCAATAATCACTTGTTCAAAATTTTAAACACTTTCTTTTTTTTGGAATATGAAAAAAAGCTTTTTTAGTGACAATGGTTTGTATTTTAAGGTCTCACAGCTCTTAACTTGGTTATAATAATAGATTTATAATATTTCTTGATATAATACAGAAAATTGTGGACTAGTTTCCTCCCTCTACACACTTACACATCAATAACAAAAGTATAATATTCTATCTTGTCTGGGCTTATTGTGCTGTCACTTATCAAACATTCAACCAACTATCAACTAGGAAACATGTGGCCTCAACTAGAATGAAAGAAACATATCTCCAGATCCACACATCGCCTCGTGACGCGCTCTGTGGTGACGCAAACATAACCTCACTTCTGTCCCAGAACGTGATCAGAAGGACTCGAACACATGCGCGGAACAAACCGAGTCATTCACAGAGCGAGTCGAGGCAGACGACTGGAATGTCAAACACAACAAGTACTTATCATAGTGAAGATATGTTCGTATTATTGTACAGTTAAGTGTCCCGCTAGAGGCAATGAATGGCACAAGGGTGAAATAGCGATACCATATCTCTCTTTACACATCAACCAGCCAATCAGAGAGCCGCTCGTAACAATGCAACAGGCGCCAGAAGTTTCCTGAGATTAAATAATACGTCACGGAATTAACAAAACAAAATCTTTTCTTTCGCACCTAAAAATAGTTTCTAAGAACGTCAACATTTCGAACGGTGCACATAGTTTGACCTTGATTTCCGTATTGATCACTTATAGAATTGATGATGTAACCTCGCCTGACCAGGCGGGACGTGGCAACGCTGTGCTAGACCTGGCGGGACGTGGCAACGCTGTGCCATACCAGGCGGGACGTGGCAACGCTGTAGCTGTCTAGGTGGACAGCGCCAACGCTGCGCCTGACCAGATGCGATGTGGCAACGTTGCGCTTGCAGGATTGCCAGATGGCTAGGCACGTGGTGGTTGTGCATATCTCCGCTAGTGGCGCGCGCGTGATGGGCAGCGCTCCTGGCGGCAAGGTTGTGCATCTCGCCACTAGTGCGTGGATGGGCAGCGCTCCTGGCGGCAAGATTGTGCATCTCGCCACTAGTGCGTGGATGGGCAGCGCTCCTGGCGGCAAGGTTGTGCATCTCGCCACTAGTGCGTGGATGGGCAGCGCTCCTGGCGGCAAGGTTGTGCATCTCGCCACTAGTGCGTGGATGGGCAGCGCTCCTGGCGGCAAGGTTGTGCATCTCGCCACTAGTGCGTGGATGGGCAGCGCTCCTGGCGGCAAGGTTGTGCATCTCTCCGCTGGAATGATGGGCAGCGCTCCTGGCGGCATGGTTGTGCATCTCTCCGCTGGAATGATGGGCAGCGCTCCTGGCGGCGTGGAGTGGCGGTTCGGCAGCCATGCCACTTGAATGTCACTCGCCGTTGACTGTCACCGTCGTCCATTGCCAAGGACTGCTGTAGCTCGCTGCTTTCTGACTGCAAACAACAAACAAACTCACGTCACTAATGGACTTCCAGATCTCTCCAAGAAGGACCACCATCGCCTCCAAGCTAACATAAGAAACTGTTATCATGTTACCAATAAGTAAGAATAAATAAGAAGCTGTTGCCAACGAAATTGGAAATGGGTTCAAAAACTACTTTTGCGGCAGGAGTCAAAGTGTGGAATTAAAAGAATCGTCCAATTCCAAGCCTCTTCCCATGCAATATCGCGAGTTCCGCAGGGTTCCATCCTCGACCCAACACTTTCAACATCTCCTGCTGAATGTTGTTTACACCAACGCCATTTTCGTTAATGTTTGTTGACAAGAAAGATGTTTGGCTAATGGCGACGGAATGATTGTGATGATGAGAGGGAGATGATAGTGGGGATGGTGTTTCTAGGAAACTTTCCAGCAACTGCCACTCGACTGAGGGAAACTATTAAAAACCCTCAGTCAGGAACTTGGTATGCGGGAATCGAACCAGCGTTATTGCCCGAGCCAACTTGTTCGTACCATTCTGTCATATTGCATGTTATTCGATCTTCCTGAAGTTTTCCGTTAGCAGAGACTTCAGTCTTAGCATAACTTAATTCCACTGGGAACATAGACTTAGGGTCGGTCTTCCAATGCCTTGCTAACTTTACTATATTGCCATGGCAACAACCAATGACATTCCTAGAACGACCACTTACTTACTGTTAAGAGCTAATTGAGACTTTAGCAGAGTATTTGTCACGTAGGGCCGATTTGTCAATTTTGCTAACAACTCAAATGCCATGAGGCAACAAACAATAAGAATAACATTCCTAGAATTACCACAGCTATTCGAGAAAATAAGGAACACAACTTACCTCTGGTGGATTTTGTGGTACTAGGTAAATGGCGGCTATCAAGGGCGCATTTGCATAAATATAAATACAAATATTTGATATAGTTGTTTGTTATGGCCAAGAAAGTAAATTTATAGCTAAATATCAATTTCATTTGTTTTTTGTTTTTTCACTGCTTTATGGAAACACGAAATTAAAAACAAACAAATTAATATGTGGACCTGATAGTAGCCATCTTGCCAGAAGTGGCTCCATCACGTATCACTTATTTGTGGGAATACTACTTGGCCACTGCACCATTTTCCCACCAAGAGGTTTAAAACTTTAAATAAAAGATAGCGCTACTTCTCGCATGATACATCGCTGCCTCACATTCATCTGGCAACATGTCACTGCCATGCTCGGCGAGTTCAGTAAGCCGTTCCAAGATGGCCGCTAATGTAAACAATCTGTCAGCTGTCAGTGAATGATTTACATTACACCTCGTTCTAAACCATCACGCAAGGTTAGGTTAGGTTATGAAGCGGGATCGACTAGTGTTTTGGCAGTGATTTCGAGAGAGGTTCGAACTGGGGCTCTGGACCAAGATGTGGCAGGTGAGTTAGTTGGGAATATGTAAGCAGGTTTTTAGGCACTGCGTTTAGGTCGGGAAATATAACTATGTGAGATTTTCCATTGTTGAGATCCAGTAGGCCGAAAATGCTATGTTGTTGCTTACAGTAAAAGTAGTTGATCTGCTCCTCAGTTTATATAGGCATTTACGGTATGTTGAGTGACTGTGAGTGTACGGTAAGACTTGGCTGAGTGGAGCGACCGCTCCACTAGATGTGACTGATAATACGCGCAAATAATTGTGTGTGCTGACGGCAGACGTTTAGATATTAATTGCAGTGCAGTGATTCGGTTGTTTCTCGCATGTGCAAGGCCAGACTAGCTGATTATTATGCGGAATGCAACGCCAGTATTCCGCGCCGGCTGACACAGAAAGAGCAGACAACAAATGGTCTCGAACAGCGAGCGAGGTAATGCCTGTGTCGTCAGTGCGATGCACTTGCGTACAGCACCGCGCATCGTGTGCTGCCACGTACAGCACGAGGCATAACACACGGCTGGCTGGATCAATACACGTCGCGCGCTCCCTCCTTAGTTCTTACACGCTTCAACGCTTACGACGCGGATTCAGATACGCTACGCATTCCAAATCAGAGCGAGTTATGACTCGAATTACATTTTCTCTGTTCCGAACTAAAAATACAATCATTGGTTTCAAGAACAAAATCAGTTACCTATGTTTACGTCCAGGACTGAGTTTACTGTTATTATCATGCAATGCAAAAAGTTTACGAAATTTCCGAGTTGTTTTTCCTTAGATGCAGTAAATTTGACACCAATAGCTGTACCAAAGACAAAAGAGGTTCTATTACTTGGCATAGTAATACTAAGCTGTTCTATGTAGCTCTTTTTGACTATGTTGTACCTCGTGTTGTACCTAGCTGTTGTACGAACCTCCTTGGTTCGAGCTACGGATCCTGAGATTTAGCTGCTACATGAGATGAGAGCTTATCAACTTCTTCCCCTCCCCCTTCTCCCCCTTCACCCGCCCACACACTACTCTTAGGCAATTGTAAGGCAGGGGTGTACAACGTGCAATCAGTCAGGGATGTACAACAAGGCCGACTGTATGATGTTGCTCCTTCAATAACATCTTCTCACAGATCTACACCTAATTTAACTAGACTTGACAGTGAAACGTTCTTTGTGACATTCTTAAATTTAAAAATTCAAAACTTACCACTTCGCGAGACGTGGCACGTAAATTTAGGGTCTTAGATACATTTGTGATTTTTGTTCAATGAATTATATCTAAAACCACGTGACCAATGAAACATGTGATATATGAATGAATTGTAACAGCTGAAAGTGCGAGTGTTGCCCTGCGATCCTCACCTGCCAAAGAGTGGATGCCAGAGGTTGGCGTGGACCTTGTCGTCGCCCACCTCGGCCTCAACCTCCTGCTTCAACAGCTTGGGCCGGAGGGTCGGGTCGACGAGATGCTCCTTGACCTTGAGCTTCGCCACCTTCTCGCCGCCTTCCTCACGTCGTGGACTAGACATTAAGTTGAACAGAGGTTTGCACGTAACTGTTGGCCGACATTTCTCATTGGGCGCCTCCGTCTTCATCGTCGGCGATCTCGGTGGGTGGGGGTAGGGGTGGAAGCCGGGGGACAGGGGCGTCGTGCGAGCAGAACTGCATCGCTTCTTGCCAGGGGCGGCGACGAGTGGAGGCGGCGGAGGTTGCAGCGGCGGCGGCATCATGCCGGCCATCATCGCCTCCTGCCACATCGCCATGGCGTGCACGTCGGCGGGCAGCAGAGGGTAGCCGTTGTTGAACATCGCCTGCGCCTCGAGTTGACTGAGGTACGGCAGCCACATCATCTGGCTGCACTCTTGCTGCCACTGCAACAGACTGCTGTGCGGCTGCGCGCTGCGCTTGTCCGGACTGCGCAGCAAGGACTGCAGGTAGGAGATCGACACGACCAACAGGTTGGGGTCCTGCAAGAGGCCGGGATACGCCAGAGCCTCTGGCAGCCGCAGCTCTGGACGCAGAGTGAGCAGACGCGGGATCTCCTTGGCCGGACACGACACCAGCTCCTGGAGGCGGTCACGTGGCACGAGCAGAGGGTCCGGGATGGCCATGTCCGGGTCCGACAGGATCTTCTTCAGCTGCGTCAGTGGGTCAAGGTCATCGCGAGGCTCTGACGTCAGCAGCTCCAGCAGGCGGGACTTGCGCGTCGTCGGGACTCGAAGCGGGGTCTTCAGGTTCTCTTCCTTGACGAGTTTGCTCGGCCGACGACTCAACAGGTTCCTCAGCGTGATGTCGTCGACGTCACGCTTGACCCTCGGCCTCCGCGGCGCCGGCGGGAGGTTGACGGGGGCGGCGTGGGCGGCAGGGGGGTGGCACGGGGAGGGCGATTTGAGTAGCGCCTCTAGGAACTGTGGCGCCTGAGTGGTCGGGGGAGGCGGCCGAGACAAGAAGCTGCGGGACGGCGGAGGGCGGGGGGAGCTCGACTTCGGCAGAGTCAGATCCGTCGGCTCCGCCTGCACCTCCACGTCCTCTGACTTCGCATCCTCGTCAAGGTGATTCGCCACTGTCTCGTCGTCTTCACGTTCTTCCGACAGTTCGTCATCACGCTCCGACACTGATACATCATCAACGTTCTCCTCTGGCTCCGTCACCCTGTTCTCCGCCTCCACATGCTCCGTCAAACTGTCCTCTGCCTCTACATGCTCCGTCAAACTGTCCTCTGCCTCTACATGCTCCGTCAAACTGTCCTCTGCCTCTAAATGATCCGTCAAACTGTCCTCTGCCTCTACAGGCTCCGTCAAACTGTCCTCTGCCTCTACAGGCTCCGTCAAACTGTCCTCCGCCTCCTCAGGCTCCGACCCTCTGTTCTCCGCCTCTGCAGGCTCCGTCAACGCATTGTCTTCAACCTGGTCGATCACATCATTGTCCTCATCCATGTGCTCCGCCTGTACACACGGATCCAGTGACGTCACCGGTACAGCCTCGGACACGGGCTCAGTCTTGGTAACCTCCGCCTCCATGAGCTCGTCAGGAGAGTCGTCCAGCGGCATGTTGTCGCTGCTGCGCTCTGGTGAGTGGTCTCGGCAGGTCGCCGCGGCCGGACTCGTCGGCTCTGTCGGCACATGGAAGCGCTCAGTGCGCGGGATCGCCCGCCAGCCGGCCGACGTCTTGGTCAGACGGATGCGGTTCCTCTTGTCGTACTCCTCGCAGTGGACCTCCACGATGCGCGTGTCGTCCTGCTTCACCCACACGAAGATCGGGTTGACGCGGGGGCGGGGCGGGGGCGGCGGCGGGGGTGGAGACCGATGACGACGATGTCGCCGGTGTTTGTGACGATGTCGTCGCGACGTCCCCGAGCACGCCGACGAGGACGTTGTCGAACTCGACGTCGAGCGCTTGCGACGCTTTGTGTCTGGTTCGAGACGTCGCCGCAGCTGGCGCCCCGGTGTTGGCGCCACTGTCGCGATGTCATCGATCTGCCGGTCGTCCCCCTCCTCCTCCTCCCCCTCCTCATCCTCCTCGTCGACGAGGTCCTGCAGGAGTCCTTGCACTTCGTTGTCACTGATCATCGGCAGAGATTCCTCCCACTCGTGCGCGCTCTTGGCGTCGCCATCACTGCTCTTCACTGTCGCGTCACTGTTGCGCACTGTCGCCTGCACTGTCTCGACACTGCAACTGCCCTGCTGGCTGATCGAGTCGAGCAACACGCTGGGGATCGGGTCCAGAATGACGCTGCATCGCCCCTGCTTCACTTGCCGCCCGCCCGCCGCGGCGGCGTCGCTGCACGTCACATGGCTGAACGTAATCCTGGTGTCGCGGGGGATCCACGGCGATCCGAGGACCGAGGAAGTCATGACATTGACGCGCTCATCGCAACAACACAACACAGCACTGTATCCGAGGTCCCGGGTTCGCGCGACACGATGTTCCTGCTCACAGCGCTCTCGACTACTGAGCGACGACACGAGGCGCTCGGCTTCTCTCGGCCCCCCAGACGGCGGGCATCGCGAACATTCCCGAAGTGAGATATGACGTCAAAATAATGACACCAATCGGCGCGCGGGTCTCCCAAACGAGGGGAGGATAAAAACGACTGGGGGCTGGATTTAGACGCGAGACTCCGCCCGGATTTCTCCCACTCCATCTCGTGGTTATGCACTGAACTTCTGTTGGCCTTGACTCGAACACTAAGTACCTCCACCCGAGTTAATCTTATTTGTTCTCCATCCTTGTCTGTCGCGGTGGACGCGATCCTCACTCGCTGTCTCTCTCTACTCTCGCCGGGCGTCTTGAATCATAATTCACACTCGTCATTGTCGCGCGAGATCTGCGTCAAGAAGACCGTGATGCCCGAGCTCTCACTCATCACTCACTCACTCACTCACTCATCACTCACTCACTCATCACTCACTCATCACTCACTCATCACTCACCCACGCACTCATCACTCATCACTCACTCATTCACTCACTCATCACTCAGCACTCACTCACGCACTCATTAACTCACTCACTCACTCACTCACTCACTCATCTCGTTCTTCACTCTTCGACACATTGTTATTACTTCTTTATTTAGAAGATTGTAAATCATGGACTTGATATTGGCAAATTCATCATTGCAGGGTTGCAATTGTCGATGTTTCGTAAACTGAAAGATATGTGATCGAGCTCTGCTTTTGTCGCCTGCGACGTAAAAGCAGATATCTGGTTGTCTGCAGACTGCTTGTGTCACCTGCGACGGACGTAAAAGCAGATGACTTATGGTTGTCTGCAGACTGCTTGTGTCGCCTGCGACGGACGTAAAAGCAGATGACATATGGTTGTCTGCAGACTGCTTGTGTCGCCTGCGACGGACGTAAAAGCAGATGACTTATGGTTGTCTGCTGACTGCTTGTGTCGCCTGCGACGGACGTAAAAGCAGATGACTTATGGTTGTCTGCTGACTGCTTGTGTCGCCTGCGACGGACGTAAAAGCAGATGACTTATGGTTGTCTGCTGACTGCTTGTGTCGCCTGCGACGGACGTAAAAGCAGATGACTTATGGTTGTCTGCAGACTGCTTGTGTCGCCTGCGACGGACGTAAAAGCAGATGACTTATGGTTGTCTGCAGACTGCTTGTGTCGCCTGCGACGGACGTAAAAGCAGATGACTTATGGTTGTCTGCAGACTGCTTGTGTCGCCTGCGACGGACGTAAAAGCAGATGACTTATGGTTGTCTGCAGACTGCTTGTGTCGCCTGCGACGGACGTAAAAGCAGATGACTTATGGTTGTCTGCTGACTGCTTGTGTCGCCTGCGACGGACGTAAAAGCAGATGACTTATGGTTGTCTGCTGACTGCTTGTGTCGCCTGCGACGGACGTAAAAGCAGATGACTTATGGTTGTCTGCAGACTGCTTGTGTCGCCTGCGACGGACGTAAAAGCAGATGACTTATGGTTGTCTGCTGACTGCTTGTGTCGCCTGCGACGGACGTAAAAGCAGATGACTTATGGTTGTCTGCAGACTGCTTGTGTCACCTGCGACGGACGTAAAAGCAGATGACTTATGGTTGTCTGCAGACTGCTTGTGTCACCTGCGACGGACGTAAAAGCAGATGACTTATGGTTGTCTGCTGACTGCTTGTGTCGCCTGCGACGGACGTAAAAGCAGATGACTTATGGTTGTCTGCTGACTGCTTGTGTCGCCTGCGACGGACGTAAAAGCAGATGACTTATGGTTGTCTGCTGACTGCTTGTGTCGCCTGCGACGGACGTAAAAGCAGATGACTTATGGTTGTATGCAGACTGCTTGTGTCGCCTGCGACGGACGTAAAAGCAGATGACTTATGGTTGTCTGCTGACTGCTTGTGTCGCCTGCGACGGACGTAAAAGCAGATGACTTATGGTTGTCTGCTGACTGCTTGTGTCGCCTGCGACGGACGTAAAAGCAGATGACTTATGGTTGTCTGCAGACTGCTTGTGTCGCCTGCGACGGACGTAAAAGCAGTTGACTTATGGTTGTCTGCTGACTGCTTGTGTCGCCTGCGACAGACGTAAAAGTAAAAGCAGATGATTTTCTCTGCTAGAAACTTAAAACTGATACGCTAAATTTAAAGTACCTTCTTCCTACAACCGAACTATTTCTATAATAAAACTGGAACCTTCGCATCCGACTAACGCATGACGATGCAGATTGATACAATATCACTAATTTTTCTGATTCGCATTTTTGTGACAAATGCGATTCATGATTTGAGGCCTTGAGTTTTATTTACTTACCAAATTGAAGTTCAAAAGTTGAAATTTTGGAAGGTATTAAACACATTTTAACTTTAAGTTGTGAAACAAACAGAATTAAAATTTCAAAATTAATCACAATTTAAGGCTCAAATTTATAAATGATTTCATGGGGGGTGGTTTTCATCGAGGGAATTTTCTGGAGGGTGGTTTTCATGGAAGTGTCGTCGGACACTATTAAGGATTACCACTTAGTAAATGTGTTATCTTTCAAGAAGTCTTTCAGTCTACCGCTGAAATCAACGGAAAAATTAAAATTGTAATTTTTTTTCTGAAAGTTCTAATATTTTGGAAATTTTGAGTTTTAAATCAAAATAATACCACAACAGTGTGTTCAGCAACATCACAACTTTATGAAATATCTATTATTCTGAAATCTAGTTTTCAGGGTTTGGCTCATCTCTGATTGTTCCCGGTTTATGTTGTGACTGTTTTCCGGATCCTAATGTTTTGTATTCACTAGGACGTATCCAGCTGTGCATGTTTTTGAGAAGATCCTCGGATTAGTTCTGTACCACAGTCACAGAGGTAGAAGGTAATCAAACGGCAAATGTAGAACTTGATTCACATCTTTTCAATAATGTGCACACGCCAGATCGAGAAAATGGACTTCAGGCTTTCTACATCTGAAGTACAGAGTGGAATGTCGAATTGTTTCGATCTAGCACCAACAATGTTGCTACAGCTTGTGTACGAAGTCAGTCAAGATCTCGTGACTTGACATGATTTCAATTCCATTCCAGACGGTGCTCAATGTGAATCAAAGGGCTAAAAGCTGTTTTGTCTGACATTTTGCATGAAATGGCTTCTAAGATGTGAACCAAAACAATTATTGTAGGTACATTACACGCTGATTTGCTTTATTTTTCATCTCTGGTGTGACAATGTCGCTTATTCATATAGAATTCCCATTTGAATGAAAAGCGGCAGGTGAAACGAACAAAAGCACGCAGCGCCTCAAGTGTTCAACTGATGTATACCTTGTGTAATTTTTGTATATTTTGTTTCAAATTGAGTTTTGATCATTGTAAAGTTCATTTTGGAAATTATTGTATTCATTATTACTAATGAATTAAAATGTGATGTATTTGTGTAATTTCTTAATATAAAAATAATGTATTTAAAAAATATTGAGAATGTGGTTTCGTGGAAAACTTCCATGGAGTCAGGATGTAAGAAAGGGATGTGTGTTGTGAAACATATCCTATCGAACCGGGCTCGAACCCGGGACCTCTCACTTGCCGGGCGAGAGCTCTACGAGAGGTAGAGCGGTCGAGCTGCGCACGCCATAGCGCATATCAGTGCTCGCTCAACAACGCGTCAGGCTGCGCAAGTCGGAGCTGTCGGATTGGAGAGGGTTCCCACACATGAGTTGTTATTGGCAATATCGAAGTCAATGTTGATGAGTCGCTTGAGTTATCTGCTTGGATGAGCGAGTCGATGAGCTGTTGAGACGAGCTCAGCTCCATTACCTGCGCATTGCTGATTGAAAGACGTCGGAAGAACGACAGAATGCGACATCGGCGCAAATCAAATGTGAACGACAGTTTCAGAAGTTATCTGGCCCATGGACTTCACAATTGTCCTGCTGTTGTTGACAGGAAGCCAATAAATATCTGGAAATCAAACAGAGTGTGACGTTTTCTTAGGACGGATCCACAAAGATACCTTCTTGGTCTGTTATTTCAAAAACACGTGAAATCCGAACAAACCAGTATACGATTCTAAAAATTGTACCCAGGGGCTGGATTCACAAAAGGTATTATCTGCTAATACGTATTATCTTTTGATTTAATACCAAAAACACCATGTTAAATGAAAGATAATACCAAAGATAGTACGTATTAGGAGATAATACTTTTTGTGAATCTGGCCCCAGGTTATCAACGCACTCTATGGATGATAATCCATAAGAATTCACGTCTTGTGGTGTTTTTGACTGACAACCGCAAATGTCCTTTAGACGAAACTTGCAAAACTTGAGTTTGTAACTTTAATTTAAAACTCATTTCTTCCTGTAAATTAACTTGATCTTTTGCAAATCGAAAATAATTCAGACTAAACGAAAATTAACAGAATTTAGTTACGTTTAGTTGAACGTCATAAATGCAAGACAAAATCATGAATTATACTCGATTTCAAAATCACAACTCGCCTTGTAAACATTTCTCTCGACGGAGTAATAAGCAAAGTGTCGATGGCTGTTGATTGATTTACATTATTGCATTATAGGTAATTACTATTGCTATCGGTCGTTTGATGGATGAATGCGTTTATGGTAAAAATGAAAAGGTAGTTTAGGGAAAAGAGTTTAGATCTTCGTAGCATATTTTAGCTCCACCAAAGATGAGTCCAAATCGAATGGAATGTGACAAAGTCGCGTCGGTATAAATGCTTTCAACAAATGCGCTTTTCGGCTCGATCAATGAAACCCGCCATTTCACGTTTCACGTATCCATTTTGTGATTTAGCAATAGCAGAGAGTCGTGTCGGGCGAAGAATTAACTTGCAGTCGCCATTTTACTCTGGACTCATCATAGTTACGGACTCTGGTTAATGGAATATCGCCGCCATTTCACTAAACGCTAACATTTTCTTCTTTAATAAAGCTTCACATTCTTCTTCATACAACTAATAAAATGTGTCAATTGTTATTGCTTTGACCTTGAGAATATAAACAGGAACACATTTATCTCCCTTGCTTTAACTGTGATGGGGAAGCCAATAGGTACTAAAAACTCCAATTACTGGCAATTATCTAATGAGCGCAATGAAATCTATTTCTCGGCGCTGTCACGAACTCGTAAAGTTAATTCTGGAGTACGAGCTGCAGTTGCGGCCGGCTCGTTAACGAGGGCTTATTGAAGACGTCTATACTCTGTGCAGGATAAGTGCTGATGAACACACGCAGCTTGTCCTGGCTGCATTGTGTCTCTGATCGGCGGATTACAACAATGACTGATTGCTGGGGAGATCACTTTCGTGCATAGATGACCGGTTCAATATTGCATTTCATTCACTTGAATTAAATCGTTTATGGTTCAAAGGTATAGTATACGCGAAATTGAAATAAATGTTTGACTTCAACTAATTTCATTTAGAACAGGTCCTAATTTTCCTTCAGTGAATTTATTAACAAATTCAATTAATTGAATGAAACATTTTAACAAAAAAAAAATCAAATAATATGTTGTGGGATGAATATAGTTTTCAAGCAATTAATTTACAGATTTCTTTTAATTTCAGAACGAAATCTTGACAATAACATCACAATTGCTATATATTACCATGGCAACAAAGGATTCACGATGGTAACATGTTGAAGACTTGGAAATTACATCACAGTGTCAGTTTATATTCTTGTCACAAGCCGTTTTTCCCGACAAAATGTCCCGTGATACGGTCGGGGACAGGCAAAGATGAAGCCGCTCTATAGCATGGGCCGGCCTCCTGGGTTCATCTTTGCCTGTCACCGACCGTAGTTGAATTTGATTTTTATGAATGAAAATTGTACAATTTCTCTGGTGAGAGTGTGCTTATCATTCTTATTTGAGTTGATAGTTAGCATATAATATCGGGCGGACGTGACACAGGAAGATGTGCGAGGCTAGCCTGGAGATCCGAGTTCGTTCCCCCGCAATGCCGCGCCGCATGTAGTGCAGGACATTGACGCGCAGCGTGTAGTGCAGGACATTGACGCGTGCAGGACATTGACGCGCCGCATGTAGTGCAGGACATTGACGCGCAGCATGTAGTGCAGGACATTGACGCGCCGCATGTAGTGCAGGACATTGACGCGCCGCATGTAGTGCAGGACATTGACGCGCCGCATGTAGTGCAGGACATTGACGCGCAGCGTGTAGTGCAGGACATTGACGCGTGCAGGACATTGACGCGCCGCATGTAGTGCAGGACATTGACGCGCAGCATGTAGTGCAGGACATTGACGCGCAGCATGTAGTGCAGGACATTGACGCGCAGCATGTAGTGCAGGACATTGACGCGCCGCATGTAGTGCAGGACATTGACGCGCCGCATGTAGTGCAGGACATTGACGCGCAGCGTGTAGTGCAGGACATTGACGCGTGCAGGACATTGACGCGCCGCATGTAGTGCAGGACATTGACGCGCAGCATGTAGTGCAGGACATTGACGCGCAGCATGTAGTGCAGGACATTGACGCGCAGCGTGTAGTGCAGGACATTGACGCGTGAAGGACATTGACGCGCAGCATGTAGTGCAGGACATTGACGCGCCGCATGTAGTGCAGGACATTGACGCGCCGCATGTAGTGCAGGACATTGACGCGCAGCATGTAGTGCAGGACATTGACGCGCAGCATGTAGTGCAGGACATTGACGCGCAGCGTGTAGTGCAGGACATTGACGCGCCGCATGTAGTGCAGGACATTGACGCGCCGCATGTAGTGCAGGACATTGACGCGCAGCATGTAGTGCAGGACATTGACGCGCCGCATGTAGTGCAGGACATTGACGCGCCGCATGTAGTGCAGGACATTGACGCGCAGCATGTAGTGCAGGACATTGACGCGCCGCATGTAGTGCAGGACATTGACGCGCAGCATGTAGTGCAGGACATTGACGCGCAGCGTGTAGTGCAGGACATTGACGCGCCGCATGTAGTGCAGGACATTGACGCGCCGCATGTAGTGCAGGACATTGACGCGCAGCATGTAGTGCAGGACATTGACGCGCCGCATGTAGTGCAGGACATTGACGCGCAGCATGTAGTGCAGGACATTGACGCGCCGCATGTAGTGCAGGACATTGACGCGCAGCATGTAGTGCAGGACATTGACGTGCCGCATGTAGTGCAGGACATTGACGCGCCGCATGTAGTGCAGGACATTGACGCGCAGCATGTAGTGGAGGACATTGACGCGCAGCATGTAGTGCAGGACATTGACGCGCAGCATGTAGTGCAGGACATTGACGCGCAGCATGTAGTGCAGGACATTGACGCGCAGCATGTAGTGCAGGACATTGACGCGCAGCATGTAGTGCAGGACATTGACGCGCAGCATGTAGTGCAGGACATTGACGCGCAGCATGTAGTGCAGGACATTGACGCGCAGCATGTAGTGCAGGACATTGACGCGCCGCATGTAGTGCAGGACATTGACGCGCAGCATGTAGTGCAGGACATTGACGCGCAGCATGTAGTGCAGGACATTGACGCGCAGCATGTAGTGCAGGACATTGACGCGCAGCATGTAGTGCAGGACATTGACGCGCAGCATGTAGTGCAGGACATTGACGCGCAGCATGTAGTGCAGGACATTGACGTGCAGCCGGCATTGAACTCGCAATGCGTTGTGCCGAAACCAACAGACTGCAGTCGGTTACTTTGACAACAGCAACTCACTAGATGACCACGTGACCACGGGAATGGAATCTACATTTCTACGCATCAACAGCGTTTTAGTTGTTAAGTACACTTTATACGCCTCCCCGTTTACTGATTGTTGACCGTCTACTGAATCCATTGTCGTTAGTTTCGTTCCAGTCAGTCCGGCCATTTTCAAGAATGACGTAACTTCCGGTTTCAAATGGAGGCATCTGGTTCGGTATATGAGAGGTGCACATGTGTAAAAATGTCGCTCTGATCCGCCATGTTGTGTTAGAAGTCATGATTTACAATTACAAACAATCGTCAGGACACAGGAAATTTGGAAAGAAAACTTTCTGCAAAAGTCGACATTATCGCGTTCGGTAACAAATAATACATACTCCTTTCAATAATATCTTATTTAATAACATTTCTTCCCAATTTTGTCTAGGAAAGTTGGTCATACTGTTATTATTTTGAAAAAAGATCAGGTATATTTACAAAATACTTACAAGAGCTCTGTTCTTCAATATGATAGTTTAGTCTTCATCGTTCGTCTTAGCCTCGCATTGCAATTGCACGTGCTCTCCGAACTAAATGCCATAGTATCGATCTTCGTTAGGCTCTCAATACGTTGACTTGAATCCGATTATTTAAATTAGCGTATATTATGAATAATGTATTGTTTTGAGCGCTCGCGTTTTTAAGATGTGTGAATTGACAACTAAAAACAGCGCTATGAAGAACCGCGGCGTTTCGTTATACTTTATCCAGAAGCAAAAGAATTCGCAAAACCGAAGTCAACACCCCTTCGAGTGCTGTATAGTTTGGCCAATACCGTGCTTGAATATCATTAATTATTGAACATTAGTTCCATGTAACATCCATGATCAAGGCATCCGGAGGCCAACGATGAACTAGAGAAGTTGTTATTTGCGTTTACTTGTGCTGAACTCAATAGACAAACTGATTGAATAGACAACAACACCAGATTATTTTGGAAGCACGTAATTATTGCACCCGTGTTTCTGAGGTCACCACCGATGCATGAAACTTATCCCTATCACTGGATATACTCGACAAGACAAGGAGACGGTAATCGGACGTTTTACCGAACGTTTTGACTCAAAGAGACAATTAGTAACATGCATGAAATGAAATAATTGATCCGTATTTGATTACCAAAACATCCACTCATCAGTATTTTCACTCTCAGGTTTCAAAGGTATTTTGTAAAACTTAAAATGTTTGGTCTTGTCGGTAAACTGTTCATCGGCGTAAAGCTGCCTTTCCATGCTCCGTCATCTTCCGTCAACGTCCGTCACCGTCCGACGAAAACGACCACGTGACACGTCTCGACCAATCCGTCGCCGTCCGAGATTTTTAGAGATGGCTCTGATTGGTCGAGACGGGTCACGTGGTCGTTTTCGTTTTCGTCGGATGGTGACGGACGTTGACGGAAGATGACGGAGCATGGAAAGGCAGCTTGAAGTCTTGGATGTTGCACAGTAAAATCGTTCTCTTCTGAAAAGTGAAAAGGACGTGCGCCGATGAATCGCAAAACGCGGCTCAAAGTTGCGACGTTAGAACACGAAGACTTTCAAGACAGGTATCTCAAGAAATGAAACGGGGAAGCGGACTGGAAGTGGAAATAATAATCGAGCGACGCCCGCAGTCAGAAGAATTCGCGCTGAACGGCTAAATTGGAGCTCGAATTACTGTCATTTGTTGAATAAGAAATAAGTACCGATTAGGTATGAGGTGGTTGGTTGGTTCTTACAATCAAACCCTCCAACCCATATTCTCCCATCTGCGTTTACCTCTGACTCGTCGGCTGGATACTCATGCTTCTAATAGATTGCAAGCAATTTATGAGCCCGCGGGTGCATGGACTAAATAAACACACGGAAATTCGCCTAAAACATGTTCAAGCAGGAAACTTGGCTAATTAGTTTATTGCATTATCGGAACATATTCTAAGACGAAGAAAAAAATTTAAAAAGTATCAACAATGTAATGAACATGTCACCAATGCATCAATACATTGATCGTTATTGAGCGAGCGTCTCCATTCGGCTCTTTTGGACACTTTCTCTGTGTTTTTTGTGTTTGTTTGTTTTTTTCCCCGCCGCTTTAGGTCACATTTTTTGGTGGTCGAGCTGAAATTTTGCACACATGCTTACATCATTCTAATTTAGTCTGGGATTGTTTTTGAGCACTGCCCAATGATTGCTTCAAAAATGACCATTTAACAACGTATCTTCTGATAGGTCGAAAATCAAAATGGTCAGATCAAGTTCAAATTTTGCATGGCCAATAAGAATATCATTTTCAATTATTTTATAAATTTTCAGCCCAACCAGTAGAGAACTTATGCACTTATTGACACTTTTAAAGTTTTAAAACTGTCAGAAATAGCTTTCAAAACAGAAATTCCACTGCGTTCTGGGTTGCTTTATGTAGTTATAGCAAAGCAAAGTGTATAGATGGCTATTCTCCGTTTCAATGAAACATAATGTAGTCAATATGTAATGTAGGTATTAATATACATAGGTATAGGTACCTATCTAAAATAATTAATTTTAGGATATGGAACGTGTTTCACAGTTGTAAAAACAACGTTTCGACTAGATAGCATCATATTTTATACATTTCCAGCCCAATCGGTCAAGAATTTGATCTGTCCAAAGATATTTATTGAAAAGTATCAGTACATTAATCTGTTATTTAATTGTTCCATAGTGTTTATGGGAAGTTGCAAGGAAATTTGGTAAAAATGTAGTTAGTTATCTTTGATTGAATGGATCGTGCTCAATTGGCGATGTCGCGCGTGTCGGTTCGCTCATCAACGCGTTACACGGAGCGTTTTCCTAGTAATAGCTTTCTGAATCTAAGTGATGCTGATGTTGAAGACGTTTTCTCACTCAAGAAGCCAGGTCACTCAGGTCACTCAGGTCACTCAGGTCACGCAGGTCACTCAGGTCACGCAGGTCACTCAGGTCACTCAGGTCACTCAGGTCACGCAGGTCACTCAGGTCACTCAGGTCACTCAGATCACTCAGGTCACTCAGGTCACTCAGATCACTCAGGTCACGCAGGTCACTCAGGTCACTCAGGTCACGCAGGTCACTCAGGTCACTCAGGTCACTCAGGTCACTCAGGTCACTCAGGTCACTCAGGTCACTCAGGTCACTCAGGTCACTCAGGTCACTCAGGTCACTCAGGTCACTCAGGTACTGCCATGGATTCACACCGCATGCATTGAATGTTATCACTCGGTAGCATGAACTCTGTTATTGTTATTGTTATCACGCAACATGATATCAGCCGGGATATCAGCGGGCTCGAACCAAGGTCATGACTTGTGAATGGTGTTGCATATCTCCGCCGAGTGCGTGGTTGTCGGGTTGTGGTCAGAACCCGACGCAATGGTGGCTCACGAGGCAATGGTGGCTCACTCACGACGCAATGGTGGCTCACGAGGGTTCTTTGTCTTGTAAAACTCAATCAAATTACTTTCACATTTTTGATTTTGTGAAGCTGGGAAATTATAATAGCCATTTATTTTTTAGCAAATAAAAAAATAAACAACATTAAAAATTATCTAGTTAGCTCATGTATAACATAAATACCGGGTGGCACAAAAAAATCCCCTATTTGAGAGGTAACTATACATCAAAACTATGTAAGATAAAAGGCTCGAACTTTCACATGTTATAGAACAAATATTAATATTTAATATGTGTAAATTTCATAAATATTCGAGTAATGCGAAAAAGGTTACATGCATTTGAATTAAGACGTTAAAAAGCGTTTAAACAGCGCGCGTTTGAGTTTAAACAAGAACCGGAAGCTTAATTACCTGTTTTGTACATAAGTAAGTTTGCGTTGATCATAATTTGACATAAAATGACTCTATTTAGTAAAGTCTGTATGTTATAGAGGCTTGGCTTCAAGAAGTGATGGAGGGAAAAGTTATTGTAGCTGAATTTTCAACGAACTGTCGTTATACGAAAGTTACATAGATTCAGACATATACCTACCCATTTAATAAATACAAGACAAATTCGCATAGATTTATTTAACATAACAGTCTGTATTTTAATTTAAAAATTCATACATAAATATAGCTTACCCAAAATCCTACAAATAAACTACAAATCAATTCATGTAACACGTTAATTTCGTCTGGTGTAATCTGTTTTTTCAAATGTAATTTCTATCATTTGTAACTTTTTTTTAAATGAATGAATATATTTGAAACTGTCGCATATTAAATTGTGGTATGTTTTCTAATATGTGTAAAAATTTGAGAATCCTATCTATAATAGTTTCCCCCTCAATCAGGGGGATTGTTTGCCCCACCCGGTAGATATTAGGATAACGGATGCATGTGAAAGTTTCTAAAAAGCAGAGATAACTAATATTGAAGCAAAGCAATAACAAACTTTGCTTTTTAATTTCTCGACGAAGTATATTAAAGTGTTGGTTGTTGTGTTTTGAGGTGCATTCTGCAAGTGCAAGGTGACTGCATCGCCTGGCCCAAGCTCGCATCGTATTCATTCACAGTGTTTCACGTCGCACTGCTCTGCAACAGACTGAACGGAATGAGATGATGACAACAAGAAGATGAGAGATCGTTTCCTATTGGTCGAGTCGCGACTGAGGTAAGACTGAGACACGACACACACAAGATCCCTCAGTCAGGAAGAATCCTCGGACCTCCAGAGCGTGTCACTTGGAGCTGCTTCGCTGTTCTTGCATTGGTTGTCGAGTTCATTTCATATCAGACTGATCATTCAGTTCCAGGACATGGCTTATTCTGAAACTCAGATATGATGGATTGGAATCGGTTTCACTGGCAATTGTTTTAGGTAAGATTCACATTGGATACAAATGAAAGCATCCCGATTCCTTTCCATTCCATCAGCATGAAGTTTACAGAATAGCATTTCTGTCCTCCATTCTGACCAATTGAGACACCTGTGATTTCTGAAGTGAAATCACGACGGGATAGTTCCAATATGCTTCCAATCACTGACAGCCGCACATGCCCAGCTGTCGACGCGTCTATAAACACTCTATAAAAATGATAAAACCCACGTACAAGAGTGTACAAAAGTGCGCTGTCTCGGTGGCTCGTCCGACCTGCTGAAGGGACCAATGTTCTCAGCGCGAGTAGTAGTGGAGTCACCCTCGCCCTCAGCCCTTCCCCCTGAGACTGGCAATTCAATTCCACACACAGGCACACGTCCTGCACCCTCCTGCATGTGGGGGGGGGGGGGGGCACTTACACACACCCCTCATTACACCATCATTAGCAGCACGCGTAAGCTCGCCTGATGGCAAGTGCACCGTACACACATACCCACACATGCACATATGCAGCGCAATAATACAGACAGGTTGCGTCCTTGAGAACAATGCGCTCGGTCAATGATGACAATACATCTGGTGGCAGAAGATGGTCTGTTAACTACTACCTGTACTTCAATCATGTACAGATATTCTACTAATGACAATACATCTGGTGGCAGAAGATGGTCTTATACTACAATCATGTACAGATATTTTACTAATGCTACGAGGCTGATCCAAATCTTTGTATCTCAAACTTCTTTCCAGGAATACACTTACAGTAATAGAAGTTGCTTTTAGGATATTACTACCTTGATATAATAGCAATTCGTCACTTGTAACTAACTTTCTTTGTGACTTCTCACTGCAACGTGAACATTGAATGTATACGAGAAGACTTTAGGGCAAATGAAATCCAAAAGTAGACAATGAAAAACAGATGACTCTGACCACCAAATGGAATTGGTTCACATTACATTGATGCAGAAACCGAAGGCTACAATGTATATGATGCAGGTCAACATTCGAATCTCACATCATTCCAAAATGTGAACATTCGCTGATCCATCTACTAGCGAATGAATCTCGTATAACTCTTTTGCTGGACATCAACGTTCTTAGAAACTGTACTGCCATATTGTTGACAACTGTCAGATTTCACTTGGCAATAGTGATTAATGAATGTGTTTTGTATAGAGATGTTTCCACGGTCTAACAGACGTGTGTCAACAAGATGGCCGACGCAACAATGCGTGACGTCACGTGTTTCAACTGTTTTCTCGGCATTGAGTTGTCACCTCGCAATCACAGCCTTCTAGATGCGTGCAGATCGTTTAGGGGCGAGATTTTCCCGCGTTTTATCCGAAATTCGCCCCCAAAGAGTCGTTAACGCCTTGACGGGAGCTCGGGGAGCTCGGCCCGCGCTTCACACCGAGCCGATGATTGCCGATGATTCCCGAGTGCGTGGAGAAGATAAGAGAGCCTGAGACATGTCAGATAATCCGAGATTTCACTTCGAAACCGAACGATATGGATTACATTGAGTTGGAGTTGACAATAACAGAGCAAGTTGGCGCTGGCAAAAGCTTCTGGAGGTCTCGGGTTCGTGTCCCGCAGCCATCCTTCCTGACTGAGTTGGTTCTTGTTTCCATCAGTCTAGAGACAAATGCTGGGAAGGTTCTTAGATCGATCTTCCTTTCCACCATTAATCATCCATCCGGCGCCATTGGCTTAGTTGCAGAACAGTGCGCCGTTAAGCACCACTCAAATAATTATTATCAGCATTATTCTAGCCTCGACGTGTTTTCACTTATCTAAATGTCGACTGCTGATGACTCATTTGTTATTTATGTTAACTATCGGTTTAATGTGACCGATAGCTATCAGACGATAGTTCGTTTTGTTTATGGGCCAGAAAAGCGTGTAGATAGCGCCGGGCCGAGCATTGGACAATCACGACTGATTAAAGTAACCTTCGAACATTCGGTTGATATTTCCATATTCCAATGGTAATTCATTCCACTTGGAATAAGTGTACCAATAATGAGTGTAATTTAGTCAAATCAATGCTTTTAGTCCTAAGTGAATTGTTGTCGAGTGGCAATCATGTTCGTAAAACTGCAGGATGTTGTCGAAATGAAAATTATTTCTTGGATCATCTTTACTGCTTGTTATAATCACACTTCTAGCTCAAAACGAAGTAATAATTAGTTGTAAAGCCGTTACTTGACTATCAGACGCATTCCACGTCCATGTTATCTGTCAGAAAGAGAACTTTAACATCGGTGGAATACCAATGATTTACAGAAGATGATGAAGAAATAGACAGGAAGGTGCGGGAAAAAGACTTACACCGGAAACGCGTGGCGGAGTTATTAAATGAGTAATTGTCCAGAATTTACTAAACACTTGGAAAATTATTTTTTCATGATGTTAATCGACGCACTGTTCGGCAACTATAGGCTAATGCGACGAATGGATGACTATGATGATGACAAAACATGGGTATGATGAAGAAGACGAAGACTCGCGCCCTTTCATTTCACGACTGAGAGAAATCACGAAGAACAGAAAGGACGACCGAGGTAATCGAACACAAAGCTTACTGTCTGAGCCAAATTGTCAAGTGTGTGACAATATTCATAGCTTTCACGATCTTTGTTTGCTTTATATCAGTTTTATACACTGATATAAAACAAACGATATCAGTTTTATCAGGTTATATCAGTTTTATTTTTATGTTTTATATTCAACAATGCTAAATTATTGAATTTTCCACCTGAGGACGGACATTTTGTTGGCACGTTGACGGGTCAGATGTATAACTTTATTGAGGTTAAATCGATGTATTTTTGTAATGTGAGTGATTCCTCTTCGTACTAAAGATATCTCCGGAGCCCAATTTCCCAGGTATACACTCTGAAATATCGTAAAATAACAGAGAATTACGGTATTCTGCGTGCCATCAAGATGGTGTCAGGCAACAAGGAGATGACATCACGTGCCAACTAGATGAATGTCACTCATAGACATTGACGTCTTCGCCTAGCACTGAAATGCTGTACCTACTTGGCCCTTGCGATGCGCCTAGCAACTGCAGACAGTCGGTGTTATCTTTGTTCGCGTCACGCACGCTGCGCACCCCAATAGGCCGTGCGTCACGTGACGGCAGCGTGGACACCGCCACTCAGATCTCACAGATACACTCACATCGTTCCGAATTACTACAATAATTATACTTTTTGTGACGCGGGAAGTCGCTCATCTCCGCTTGAGCTCATTTCGATCTTAGTTCTTCTAATTCCATCAGATATGAGAAGTAATAAGCAGGACTGCAGCAGAACATGACACGAGAATATCATTCACACGGCCTGCTTGAAGCACAGTCCGAGCTACACTCGAGGACGCAGTGGAACTTACAGTAAGTTCTACAAGGACCTTTCAGCGCCTGAGGGCAAATGCCAAAATACAAACGCCAATAAAATGCTGTATACACTTCAGAAATGTGGATTTTCTTTGGTCATCTATTGTTATGAGGTGAGGAAGAGGTAGTGTCAGAAAGCTAGCCAAAATTAGTGTGGAAAATAGGAATTCTAAATGGAAATTTTCGCTGTTGCAAATTCCTTGTAGAACGCACTGTAGGATAGCAATCTCTATAAAGCTTATGGCAAAATCTCATTGCTTATCTACGAAATTGCTACCGCTTTTCAAGATTGTTCCGTGAATGGATCGTTTAAATTTTTCAACATCTTGTGTCCAAATTTCTTTTCATTGTTGCTTCCAAATAAATCCAACAACGCAAGTTACGTGAAACAAAACGTGGCTATCTCTCAAGAAAAGAATCACATTAGTTTCACGCTTTTCAGTGTCTCCGGCAGTGGCGGCTCGTGACCCAAAAGTGAGGAGGTGCACAATTTTCAAATTTCGCTGAGTACAATGGGAGATTTGGGGGGAGGGGCCCCAAGCGCATGCGGGTCCGGGGCGTAGAGTCCCGGAGAAAAAATTGGATTTTGGATTGGATTTGACGCATTTTTACGCATTCTGAACACCTCTGATGGGTACATCTATTTTTATTTTTTATTCATCACGAATTTTAAAAATAAAAAAATTGTCAGAAGTATCTCTTATTCTGGTATTTTGGTAATTTTACTTATAGTGCTCTTGTTATTATTGTTTTATTCACTTCTTACCTTTATCGCTTCTGTCTATTTGAGTCCGAATTAAATTTTCTCACAACTGTACGGTTATTTTTTACCACTGTTGTTTGACTAAATTGAAGTATCGGTTGATGTGAACCCACACGCCTGCAGTATTGTCTCGCGGTGTTTTGTTCTTGAATTGTTTTATTGGACAAAACAATTAACGAATCAATACCGTTCATGATTACTACTTAATTATTATAAATATAATGTACTACAAAAATATACAAACACAACCTTTTAGTAAAAAAAATCACTCGATTCGATTCATTCACACGCAATCCACTTGACAATGACATCATAGTAGGTAAGCTTGCTGCTGACGAATCTAATGCGACAGCGACTGCGCGTGAAGTGTACAGACCGTCGTTTGCCGAAAACATCGACCATTCTGATCAAGCGAGGCAAAGCGCATTCAATGCGTGGGTTCAAGTCAAGAAAGTGCACTCAGTCGAGCTTATGGGAAGGCGCCTAAAGTGTAGGACGGGTAGTAGAGTTTTGAATGGGACATCCAGAGTAGCTGGTCTCCCATATACAATAACATGCTCGGCAATCGAGTCACTTTTGAATGTAATGCTATTTGGTAGGAACATTGTTTAGCGCGCTGTATAAGGCGGGGGCTCGGGCGGGGGAGAATGAGAGTCTACGAACGAAGCGCGCGAAAACACAATAATTCAAACAAATTAAATTGAATAAGAGGAAGAGATCAAAACTATTTTGATTTGTTCAAAAATAAGTTTTTTGGGGAGAAATACAGGCGGTGCAGTGCACCGTGTGCTCCTATGGACGAGCCGCCACTGGTCTCCGGTACTATTTTCAGTCGCGCAAGAGACGCAAGATCTCTGAATCCTGCTCGTCCTTGCAGAGGTCTTGACCGCTGTGTCATGTTTACTGCTCGTGCAATACATCACGCGCATGGAGCTGAGTCATAAACTCACCGACGCAAACGAGTGCATTATCTGTGCTGTAATGCTGCAGAGCTGAACGATGGCGGCTAAACGTCGACTACTGGATTGGATGTTTACACGACGCCGTCATGTTCAGGCCCCAGTGAAAGAAATAAAGATCCTTTGTGAAGAGAAACGTTTCAAGGCAGCCGAATCATAGGAATTCTCAAAAGCTCATGTTCATTTTTGACCTCTGAAAGCAAAAGCTCAAGTCCACTATTTAGTATACTTCAGCTCTTAAGCTTTATGATGTAATATAAAATGGCTGTACCTGAATTATTTTAAAAGTGCATAAAATTACGCAACCCATTAGAAGATTGTAATTATTCAGATCTTAGTTCACGATAAATGATTAAATAAGAAAATTCTCTGAACATCAACATAAACTTATTTATTTATTAGATAATACTTTAGAAGATGTTTGATTTCACTATGTGGAGCGTCCGGATGGATTGTAATTGGTTTTAGGACTATGTTCATGAGTCTTTTAGGCTGCAAACACACGGGGCGTTTTTCTTGGTCGAACACACGGGGCATGAAAAAACACGCGACGGTTTTCCTTTGTCGCGTCTGGCCGGCGTGGAAAAAATCGCCGCGTGTAAAAACCGCCTAGTCTGTTCGCTCCCATAAAACTCAATGCTACGTATCTTCTCGGCGTCTCGCCGGCGTTCGAACGCCGCGTCTGGCGTGGAAAAAAACGCCCCGTGTGTTTGCAGCCTTAGAATGCTGCTATTTCACATAAAATAATAACAGATTATAAGTGGGCAAAGAGAATTGTAGAATTCACAATATTTCTCTAAAATTATGGGCCTTTAAACAAGAGCCTTTAACAAGGGCCTTTAAATACAGACTTTTATTGTACGGGGTTATTGCAATTCCTGGTGGTTGAAATCATTTCAGTGGTAGAAGATAATAGGGGTTTCGGGGGGTTTTGTACGGGGTTATTGCAATTCCTGGTGGTTAAAATCATTTCAGTGGTAGAAGATAATAGGGGTTTCGGGGGGGGGGGGGGGGGGTTGTACTGGGTTATTGCAATTCCTGGTGGTTAAAATCATTTCAGTGGTAGAAGATATAACAGGGGTTTCGGGGGGGTTTTGTACGGGGTTATTGCAATTCCTGGTGGTTAAAATCATTTCAGTGATAGAAGATAATAGGGGTTTCGGGGGGGGGGGGGGGGGGTTGTACTGGGTTATTGCAATTCCTGGTGGTTAAAATCATTTCAGTGGTAGAAGATATAACAGGGGTTTCGGGGGGGTTTTGTACGGGGTTATTGCAGTTCCTGGTGGTTAAAATCATTTCAGTGGTAGAAGATAATAGGGGTTTCGGGGGGGGGGGGGGGGGGGGTTGTACTGGGTTATTGCAATTCCTGGTAGTTAAAATCATTTCAGTGGTAGAAGATATAACAGGGGTTTCGGGGGGGTTTTGTACGGGGTTATTGCAATTCCTGGTGGTTAAAATCATTTCAGTGGTAGAAGATAATAGGGGTTTCGGGGGGGGGGGGGGGGGGTTGTACTGGGTTATTGCAATTCCTGGTAGTTAAAATCATTTCAGTGGTAGAAGATATAACAGGGGTTTCGGGGGGGTTTTGTACGGGGTTATTGCAATTCCTGGTGGTTAAAATCATTTCAGTGGTAGAAGATATAACAGGGGTTTCGGGGGCAAAGTCATGCGATTTGGGTGCATTTGGTTAATTGGCGCCATGTGTCATAATATCATGATTTTCACACGAAAAATCACATTGTTCCAAAATCAAAAATAATTATTATATCTCCAACGTAGATCAATGTTCAGATCATGTTCTACAATATGACATAAGAACCTGTGGCAGAATTAATAAAAGTAATTACAAATTCTTGATCGTCAAAAATATTTTATTCTTTAAATATTGTCCACAACATTTTTGATAATTTGGAAATTAAATTTTTTTAGTGCTAAGGGAAATTTGTCTCTGGGATCGGGAGTCGATCTGCTGGGCGCAGGTTTGCCTGGACAAGGAATGCGCTCCTAATAGCTACTCGCTGGCGCTGCATCTTGCTTGGAGTTGCGCTTCTTCTTCCGGCAGTCGGATGAACTTCATGTGAGCTCAAGTCAACGCAGCAGAGACGCGTTCTGTCCGCGCACCTTCACAATGTCCTGCGTATGTTACCATTCATCCGTCGCCATTAGCTTAGCTGCAGAACAGTGCGACGTTGGTTGGGAGATGATGGTGAAGAGTAGGTAAGGATGTAGGATGGGAAGGACGGCGGTGGGAATCGAACCCCGGACCTCCGGAACACAAGTTCAGAGCGAATTGCCTCTGAGCCAAACCTGTTCCGTGTGCACCAATTGATTCTTCACAATTACAGCATACGAAGCCAAATTGTTACAAAATTCGGTAGCCTCTCGACTCTCCCTCAATATTGCCCTGGTGCTCGTGGCTTCCAATGTCATGACGTCATCAGCCAGCACGACGCTTGACCTGCATGTCTCTGTCAAGGCTGACGACGTCTACCACGTGACGAGCGTCGATCAATAGGCGTCGTAGTACGCGAGCGTGGACATGTTCACGACACCCACGTGACATGTCAGCCTCGAGGTCCCTCTCATCGCATTCAAGTGGTGCGCGGGTTTTGTCTCAAGACTCAAACTAACAGATATTTTACAAACATGATGCAACACATTCCAAGCATTCAGGAGACATTGTGCCGGTGTTACCATGGTAACCTGCAGGTGTGGTCAATGTTATTACCTTACGAGGTAACCTATCATATAACATTGCTTCGTCAATAAGGTCCCTGCAGTACGTTAGACTCCGGGTAGCGAGAATTTTTCTGGCAAAGACTTCGTACATGGGACGTAAATTGACTGTGACAAAAACTCGAATAACCTACTTATTTATACAAATATAACTCTGATTTTGAAGTGTAGTATACTATACTATACTATAGTGTAGTTCTGACAGCCATTACATCAGTAAAATGAAGGATATATTAACAAATATGCTCTATTTCGAATTAAAAAAATAGAACATTTTTTTACTCTAGAGGGTTTTCACGACCCCAATTTCATCCCAGAACTATCGTGAATGACATTTGAAAACATAATCTAGT
Organism: Leuctra nigra; assembly: GCA_934045905.1. Taxonomy (NCBI): domain Eukaryota; kingdom Metazoa; phylum Arthropoda; class Insecta; order Plecoptera; family Leuctridae; genus Leuctra; species Leuctra nigra. The sequence goes on from OW203761.1 coordinate 1,219,595, forward strand.
TGGATCAACCATTTATTTCACTTCAAAAATGTTAAAACTAAAATTTGCTTCTGTCTTCTGTCTTTTGCTTCTGTCTCTCCATTAGTGCTTCTGTCTCTCTTCTCTCTCTCTCTCTATTAGTGCTTCGGTCGCTCTATTAATGCTTCTGTCTCTCTATTATTGCTTCTGTCTCTCTATTAATGCTTCTGTCTCTCTATTAATGCTCTCTTTCTCTATTAGTGCTTATGTCTCTTTATTAATGCTTCTGTCTCTCTATTAATGCTTCTGTCACTCTATTATTGCTTCTCTCTCTCTCTATTAGTGCTTCTGTCACTCTATTAGTGCTTCTGTCTCTCTATTAATGCTTCTGTCTCTCTATTAATGCTTCTCTCTCTCTCTATTAGTGCTTCTGTCTCTCTATTAATGCTTCTGTTCAGTGGCGGTTTGTGGGTTTGAAATGTGGGGAGGCAGAAAAATATTTTATAAATACGTTTTATATATTAAACGTAATTATAAAATACTACAGTAAACGCGCGGGCAGAGCGGCGCGGGCAGAAAGCTTCGTCGTTCGCTCGGAGCCTCTCTCGGGCATGTTCGCCGCCTCCCTGACGTCATCATAGCTCTGCATGCGTCGCGCTTACCCCGCACTCCCGCGCTTGCCCCTCGCCAGTAGAAATCAGAGGCTACACGAGGCTGTAAGCAGCTCAGCCTCCCTTGCAGTCCGCGTATACGGCTAACGTGTATTCAGCAGCGCGCGCACTCATTGTCGGGGATAGGCGTGGCGAATTAAACCGATCAGTCAAAGTAAAATACTAATATTTATATAATTTAAAATTAAAATGATATACACAATTATATATGAAGTTAAGAGTTGTGAAATACGATGCAATCCCTTTCTTCTTTTCTAATATTTAGGGAGGCACAGCCTCCCTTGCCTCATGCACAAACCGCCACTGCTTCTGTTAATGCTTCTCTCTCTCTCTCTCTATTAGTGGTTTGGTCGCTCTAGAATGCTTCTGTCTCTGGCTTCCAGAGCGATGACGTCACACAACGCCGAGACGCTTCCACGTCAGTCGTCGCTTTCTTCATGGCGATGTTCGAACTTCAGCCGAGGCGAGGGGAAGCCGATATTACATTTTACTTGCAAATCAATAGTTTTGGAATTCGAGTGTAATTGGTCTCTGTGGAGTCGACTTGTGACGTCTTTGAACTTGTTGAAGAACACAATGGCGTCGCTAATCGCCAGTGAGTGACGCAAGGCGAGACCTCGGCTCCAGATGTGACGCTTTGCGTGCGAGATGCTGACTCAACTGTCTGCAAGAAGAGGTTCGAGTGACGTCACACGACGCGTCATTGCGCGGGAATAAAGACGTCTCTGTACTCGACTCAGGCCAAATGAGTTGGCTCAGACCGGCGCTCAGGAGGTGTCGGGTTCGATTCCCCTTGTTTCCCTCAGTCGAGAGCATATGCCACGACCGCCTCCTTCTCACCGTCCATCCTTACCTCATCGTCGTCATTTCCCAATCATCTGCATAATCATTCATCCCTCGCCTGGTTGCAGAGCAGTGCGCCGAGGTCAAAGGTCAATGAGAACTTCGCTGAGGAAGTCGACGAGTGGAAAAACAAATGAATAGACACGAACAATTCCAATCCAAGCATCAAACTTCGCCGCAATTTCCCGTCTTGAAATTCTCTCGCCGACTTCTCATCTCTTCCACGTCTATTCTTATGGTGAGATGATTTCACTCGACATAGTCGCTCTTCTCGACAGTCGATATCGAGCCCTGTGACGCATTGATTGACCTCTGAGACGTCAAACAAAGCGCTGGAAGCTGTCAAGGTCACGCGCACTATTGTCACTTAAACATGGAGATTTCATGCGGGACAGAAACGAGCTGCACATATTTTATCATAACTTGCAGCGCTTCGACCTCGTAGACGAGACGACTTCAGACCTCATCTTTCAATCCATGGTTTGATAATAATGACATTTTGTTGCACTCGGCGTTGTGCTTAGAATATGGAAAATTAAAAACATTATAGAATTACAAGGGTACAGGGAAAGAACGCTATAAGTCCATTTTTTTGAAAAAAATTATCTTGCAGTGATTTTTATGGGAATATTTCAGAATATACTCTCGGTTTTTAGAAAATATTGGCACAAAGTCTTGAAAAACGCAATTGAAGTATCGATTTGTATGGAAGGTAGATACAAGTTTCAACATAAAACTTCGTTTATCTCAGTTTCATCCGAATGTGACTTCTAGCGTTCTTCCCCTGTACTTTTCATATCTGAAAGTCAGCACCTGATGAGTCGGCCATGCGATTGCCACCAGAATGATGTCACAAGGCCCAATTGCAGGTAGGTTCGTAAATGGAGTTATTTTTCAGCAAAGGACTAAGGGTGGTAAAACGTCACTCGCAATCATGACGTCGATCTTGCTCAGCTGATCAGCTGTTATGAAATGTCAATGTCTTTGCTCAGCTGTTTAATTTGATTCATGAAATGGCATTGCCTTCCCTGTCAATTTTCTTTCAGAATTGATGTTATATGAAGATAATGTATATTTAAATAATTGAAATGAGGTTAAGCAAAAGCGAAATAAGGTGTGGAAGCATTTTACATTTAATTAAGTATGATAGCGGTCGACTGCACTAGTTTATCATTGGTTAATTTTTAACCCCATTTACGAACCTACCTGCAATTCAATTCTCGCGGCCCGCGAGTATTTCCCGATAAGAAAGCTCAAGATGAAGCTCAAGTTCAAGACTTTAGCGGTTTAGACGGCTGTGTTTCATTGGCTGTTACCATCTCCGTCCATCTCCGTCCATCTCGTACTGCAAGTGGAATTCCCAGCTTCATTTGGAAAAGCAAACGAGATGGTTGCGATTCGGTTTCAAATGTTGCATTGTCACGATATGTATATGTAATAGAAACTTCGCTGGTTTGTTATTGCAGGCAAGCAGTGCACTTAGTGCACTTGTTCCTGAATTTGGCACGAAAGCCTACAAATTACAAATTGTAAGGCATCTGCAATAGGAAATTAAGAGAGATTATATTAATAATTTCTTTGTTTGTTTATTGCATTGTGATCCAAGTTGGCTAAGGAACTCGCTTGGGACCTCGCCCGGAAGTCCCGGGTTTGATATCCACCGCCGTCGTTCCTGACTTCAGGCCACGTGGTTCCTAAGTCAAGAGGCGAATGATGGGAAGGTTCCTCATAGTCCACGACCGCCACGATTCCACTATATTCATACCTATTTTTCATCTTCATCATCATCAACATAAATCTGTCGCAGTTATAGAAAAACAGTGGGAATATTATTCTTATCACCATATTTAAAAAGGGAAACATAACAAAAATGTATCAGTTTGGAATAAAAATTTTACTAAATAGTGCGTGGACAATTTCCCCGTTGCCATCGTTACAGGTTTCGAATGTTCTTTTCCTCATCATTGTCTCCTTCGACATGTCGTACACGAGCTATTTCCATCCAGCATATATTTGAAACCAGCTTGCTTGCCGGAGTTCTTATCGATGTCTCAAGGCCAGACGAGTGACGTCACCAAGTGCTACAAATCGCTTATCGCCCTCGTAATAATTAGCTGGGAAGTAAGTGTTATAATGAACATTATCTCGGTTTATTACTGCGAAGTCAGAGTCGTTTGCTCGGCCGATAAAGAAGACTTGATAGTGAGGGCCTCACACGAAGGTAGAAATTCACTCCGAAACATTTGATACGAGGTTTAAAAAGCTAGTGGATTCATTCACCTTGATTGGAAACCATCTACAATCGTAGAGATGAGCGAGAAAACTCAGAAACATGCCTTGTAGAAACAGCCGGACTAAATTATCTTCTCTCAGATAAATGCACATTCATATTGAAAAGAAGTGATATCAAAAAGTTGCCACGCAATACGTTCGTTCGAAAACCATTTTAAAAATCACTTGCCGCGCGCATCGTGTGTTAAGTGCCAGTCTTTCAATACTCTGCTAACTTTTAAACGGTTGATTAGGACTGTTTTGTTATGGCAACAACCAATGCCCTTCCTAGAAGTTAAACGCAATGACTGGTTTTAGCAGAGTATTGATTGAAAAACTGGGCCCAAAGCCATTAGCCAATAGAAAATCATCATAACTTCTTTATCGCTCCACTGTCAGTTAGATTGGGATTGCTATACATTTTTTTACTGTTTTGCGTTTATGTTTTGCGTTTTGTTTCTGCAGTTTCTCTTCTCGTGACTGCTCTTCTTTCTCGCCACATCGTGTTTGTATCTCATTGGTTGATTTTTACAGCAAAAGTTAGCAGTAAGATTAGCATCAACTTAGATTAACTTATAGAGGTTTGTTTTATGGCTTACGTACCGTGTAGTCGTTCACAACACAAGTCGTAAAATTAACGACGTAAAATTAGCAGCAAGGTTTGCAAACCTTGCAAGGTAATAGAGGTAATGCACTAATACCTATGCACTAAACCTATGCATTAAAGATAGGCCAAGTTGAACTGGGCCCTATTTTGATACCCCTCCATTTCTTGGACAGGAACTTGGCAGCTGCTATGCGCGGTGTGATGGGGATATTTTATTTTACCTTTTGATACTTAACAAGTATTTAATTTACAGTAGCGAATTACTTTTAAAAATACGCCATTTTATATTTGGTGAAATTATGGACTGAAGACTTGAATCAAAATGTCGATCTATAGAGGTACCTATAAATCGAACATAATTCTTTCTTTTAAAACCATGTGATTGCCTATAGTTTAATGATATTGAATTAGCAAGGATAAAGACTATACTTCTAGATAAAATCTTCCTGCAGAAGTCTTGAAGGCTCTCTGACGTCACCAGATTGTTTTGACCGAGAGTCTCCTGTCCGCTTTTTCGGCACGAACCTCTGCGTTCATTTTTTATTTTCCGAGCGAGTAGCACCATTTTTTTCACTGTATGTTTCAGCACACACTCAGCGATTTGCAGACCCAAACTTTTTCGAAATTCGTTGATGATTCAAATTAAAAAAAAAACTTCTGGGAGAAAAACATAGGATTATTAAAAATAAAACAATGAAATGAAATGAAATGAAAAATGAAACTCCGCGTGTAATCTCCTAAAGTTGTGACGACATTCGCGTCCTTGATGAGTCGATGACGTGATCACGTGACTGCTCCGCGGGGACACTTGCGAGGTGCAGAGCACAAGTCAGGTTCATCAGAGTAATGCACATGCAACAGAGTTGTGCGGGGGGAGGGGGGGTCCCACAGTCCCCCAGAGTAGAACGAGCAAATACAGGGACAGCACCTCTACATTGAGGCAACCTAAAGCTTTCAGATCAAACCTATGTATTAGAAATGTTTCGGTTAACTGTAGCGGCTATCATCAGGCTATCGCAAGATTTTTTTTTAAATTCGTTCAAATCAATTTTAGTTGGCTGAGCGTCTGGGAGCTGTTGCAAATTAGTATATCTTCTGTTTTTCGGTAGAAGCTCCATGATAGTTTTGTGTTGGCAACTCAGTCCAGACCTCCATCTCGACGTCCGACACCTGAAGATGGCAGGACCTTAAGTCGAATGAAACGCTTTAGGCCATTCAGGAAAGTCAACAATTTCCAGGGGGATGCTCCCCGGGCCCACATCAAGTATAGTCCCATCTACATATAATGTGAGTTCGAAAAGTGTTCAATTTTCTTTAACAGATTATACTTATGCTAATAAATTACAGTTCTTGTATTTGCCCCCCCCCCCCAACCCCCCCATGAAATGAACTCCGATCTGAATCTGTGGTTCTCGCCGAGGAGTCACGTGGTTCGGCTATCCGCACGACACACCGCAGATCGCGTATCTGGAAATAGAACCCCAGTGAATATCAGGGGGTCTGTGCACCAATCCCGTGCAATCTCCCGCCACCCCTCGGATCTCATTACAAATAATAACACCCCCCTCCCCCTCCCCCTGCTTCCAGGCGAGCAGTCAGCACCCCTGGATCCGGCCCCCCCTCCCCCTGCGCCCTCGGGCACGGCTTTTAATAATCAAACACATCCAAACAACATTTAATGAAGGCGACATATTGCAGCAGGGGCGCGGATAAATATGATGAACAAGAAGATTATGCAACATGTTGTGTAATTGCCAGCACTTGCGAGAGTGTCCATAGATGTGGATAATATGTTGTGTAATTGCCAGCACTTGCGAGAGTGTCCATAGATGTGGATAATATGTTGTGTAATTGCCAGCACTTGCGAGAGTGTCCATAGATGTGGATAACATGTTGTGTAATTGCCAGCACTTGCGAGAGTGTCCATAGATGTGGATAATATGTTGTGTAATTGCCAGCACTTGCGAGAGTGTCCATAGATGTGGATAATATGTTGTGTAATTGCCAGCACTTGCGAGAGTGTCCATAGATGTGGATAATATGTTGTGTAATTGCCAGCACTTGCGAGAGTGTCCATAGATGTGGATAATATGTTGTGTAATTGCCAGCACTTGCGAGAGTGTCCATAGATGTGGATAATATGTTGAGTAATTGCCAGCACTTGCGAGAGTGTCATAGATGTGGATAATATGTTGTGTAATTGCCAGCACTTGTGAGAGTGTCCATAGATGTGGATAATATGTTGTGTAATTGCCAGCACTTGCGAGAGTGTCCATAGATGTGGATAATATGTTGTATAATTGCCAGCACTTGCGAGAGTGTCCATAGATGTGGATAATATGTTGTGTAATTGCCAGCACTTGCGAGAGTGTCCATATATGTGGATAATATGTTGTGTAATTGCCAGCACTTGCGAGAGTGTCATAGACGTGGATAATATGTTGTGTAATTGCCAGCACTTGTGAGAGTGTCCATAGATGTGGATAATATGTTGTGTAATTGCCAGCACTTGTGAGAGTGTCCATAGATGTGGATAATATGTTGTGTAATTGCCAGCACTTGTGAGAGTGTCCATAGATGTGGATAATATGTTGTGTAATTGCCAGCACTTGCGAGAGTGTCCATGATGTGGATAATATGTTGTGTAATTGCCAGCACTTGCGAGAGTGTCATAGACGTGGATAATATGTTGTGTAATTGCCAGCACTTGTGAGAGTGTCCATAGATGTGGATAATATGTTGTGTAATTGCCAGCACTTGTGAGAGTGTCCATAGATGTGGATAATATGTTGTGTAATTGCCAGCACTTGTGAGAGTGTCCATAGATGTGGATAATATGTTGTGTAATTGCCAGCACTTGCGAGAGTGTCCATGATGTGGATAATATGTTGTGTAATTGCCAGCACTTGCGAGAGTGTCCATAGATGTGGATAATATGTTGTGTAATTGCCAGCACTTGCGAGAGTGTCCATAGATGTGGATAATATGTTGTGTAATTCCAGTACTTGCGAGAGTGTCCATAGATGTGGATAATATGTTGTGTAATTGCCAGCACTTGCGAGAGTGTCATAGACGTGGATAATATGTTGTGTAATTGCCAGCACTTGTGAGAGTGTCCATAGATGTGGATAATATGTTGTGTAATTGCCAGCACTTGTGAGAGTGTCCATAGATGTGGATAATATGTTGTGTAATTGCCAGCACTTGTGAGAGTGTCCATAGATGTGGATAATATGTTGTGTAATTGCCAGCACTTGCGAGAGTGTCCATGATGTGGATAATATGTTGTGTAATTGCCAGCACTTGCGAGAGTGTCATAGACGTGGATAATATGTTGTGTAATTGCCAGCACTTGTGAGAGTGTCCATAGATGTGGATAATATGTTGTGTAATTGCCAGCACTTGTGAGAGTGTCCATAGATGTGGATAATATGTTGTGTAATTGCCAGCACTTGTGAGAGTGTCCATAGATGTGGATAATATGTTGTGTAATTGCCAGCACTTGCGAGAGTGTCCATGATGTGGATAATATGTTGTGTAATTGCCAGCACTTGCGAGAGTGTCCAAAGATGTGGATAATATGTTGTGTAATTGCCAGCACTTGCGAGAGTGTCATAGATGTGGATAATATGTTGTGTAATTGCCAGCACTTGCGAGAGTGTCCATAGATGTGGATAATATGTTGTGTAATTGCCAGCACTTGCGAGAGTGTCCATAGATGTGGATAATATGTTGTGTAATTGCCAGCACTTGCGAGAGTGTCCATGATGTGGATAATATGTTGTGTAATTGCCAGCACTTGTGAGAGTGTCCATAGATGTGGATAATATGTTGTGTAATTGCCAGCACTTGCGAGAGTTTCCATAGATGTGGATAATATGTTGTGAAATTGCCAGCACTTGTGAGAGTGTCCATAGATGTGGATAATATGTTGTGTAATTGCCAGCACTTGCGAGAGTGTCCATAGATGTGGATAATATGTTGTGTAATTGCCAGCACTTGCGAGAGTGTCCATAGATGTGGATAATATGTTGTGTAATTGCCAGCACTTGCGAGAGTGTCCATGATGTGGATAATATGTTGTGTAATTGCCAGCACTTATGAGAGTGTCCATAGATGTGGATAATATGTTGTGTAATTGCCAGCACTTGCGAGAGTTTCCATAGATGTGGATAATATGTTGTGTAATTGCCAGCATTTGTGAGAGTGTCCATAGATGTGGATAATATGTTGTGTAATTGCCAGCACTTGCGAGAGTGTCCATAGATGTGGATAATATGTTGTGTAATTGCCAGCACTTGCGAGAGTGTCCATAGATGTGGATAATATGTTGTGTAATTGCCAGCACTTGCGAGAGTGTCCATGATGTGGATAATATGTTGTGTAATTGCCAGCACTTGCGAGAGTGTCCATAGATGTGGATAATATGTTGTGTAATTGCCAGCACTTGCGAGAGTGTCCATAGATGTGGATAATATGTTGTGTAATTGCCAGCACTTGCGAGAGTGTCCATGATGTGGATAATATGTTGTGTAATTGCCAGCACTTGCGAGAGTGTCCATAGATGTGGATAATATGTTGTGTAATTGCCAGCACTTGCGAGAGTGTCTATAGATGTGGATAATATGTTGTGTAATTGCCAGCACTTGCGAGAGTGTCCATAGATGTGGATAATATGTTGTGTAATTGCCAGCACTTGCGAGAGTGTCCATAGATGTGGATAATATGTTGTGTAATTGCCAGCACTTGCGAGAGTGTCCATGATGTGGATAATATGTTGTGTAATTGCCAGCACTTGCGAGAGTGTCCATAGATGTGGATAATATGTTGTGTAATTGCCAGCACTTGCGAGAGTGTCCATAGATGTGGATAATATGTTGTGTAATTGCCAGCACTTGCGAGAGTGTCCATAGATGTGGATAATATGTTGTGTTATAGCGCATGGACTCAATGGATTGCCACTCTTCATTCTATAGGGATTTAGAAACTGTCGATAATATTACCTGCTTATACTGTACTTGCATTATACCTGTACCATCCTGTACTGCAGTATGATATAAATATAAATATGATATATAAATGTATTAATATGTAGAAGATATTATTAATAGTCTATTTAGAAGTAAATTGATTAGTGTATTATAACAAAAAGTTAATTGCTGTTGACTGCAAATAAAATGTTCATTTACCAATTGATCAGCCCGCACATAAGAGTTCACCTACGGGCTTCCACAATGTAGTAATTAATTGTCATCAGGAAAGATACTTTCTTTATGTAAATAATGTTGTTTGGTAATGTGAATTGGGTTTGTATAAGTTTGTAAGATTTAAAATTACGAAGTTATACTAATTATGTAATTTGTAAACTATAGGCGGGCCCCTATTCTCGAAAAAGTTATCACGTCATAAGTTATGATATGTCGAAAAGTCAACATGGTGAGAGATAGGACAAACCTCCTTATGATATCATAACTTTTAACTTGGAGTTATGACGTGATAACTGTTTCGAGAATAGACCCCTGACTGTAATCAAATGAATTGAAACTTGACAATTGAACTGAGACAGAGCTACTTGAAAGTGTATCGACACGGAAATGTCGCTGGAATTGAAACATCTCCAGTTAATTTGTGATTAACAAATAAGTCGCTTTTAATGAGTATCCAATTAGCGACCGACTAAGAGAGGAGGGGATGTTGATAGACAACGCCAGTACATGTCCTGTGCCCCCCCCCCCCCCCCAACCGCCCTGCTGGCAGTGTTCGAAAAGCACTCCGGAGATTCGGGTTCGATTCCCTCAGCCGTCCTTCGGCTCAGGTTTATTCACGGTTTCCCTCAGTCGAAAGGCAAATGCTGGGAATGTTCCCTACTAATATGCCACGATCACATCTTCCCAGCTCCCACCTTCCATTTGTACACTGAAAGAAGATAAAACGATATTCGAAAGAAACGGATCGGCTGATGGCATTATATTATCCGATGAAGTCTGTGATAACTCATCAACATCATCTAGATGAGCTCTTATTTCATTGGTAATAACATCGAATATTGTGAAGGAACCTGACCGAAGATCGAAGTTTGCCACCGTGCCGTGCTTGAATTGTCGTGTGAAATTACCTACGTGGTGCAACGATTCATTTTCACATTAGTTAATTTCATATTTCCGCGGGACGCACGATTTAATAAAGTTCACACTTGTAATGATTATACCTATAGCAGACGAAACCAAAGAAACATTAACCATAAAGAAACGAGAAACATGAAAATGATACTGAAACCACTGATCTGTGTGTTATTCTTATCTTGTACGACAAACTATTTTGTTTGATACAAACCTCTGTGGCATGGTTTGTGCGGTTTTAATAATGATATTAATCGAGTAAGACTGTCTAAATGACGACAGGATTTTAGCTAAAATCTGAAATTGAAGTAAATATATTAGATGAGAATGTAGGTTTCTGTGGAAAATGTCCATGGAGTCAGGATGATAGAAAGGGATGAGCGAATATCCGACCGAGCCTGGTCTCGAACCCTCGTTTAATGTCCGTCCGTCCGACACAGTTGGTAGGGCTCTCGTCCGGCAAGTGAGAGGTCCCGGGTTCGAGCCCCGGTTCGGTCGGATATTTTTCACAACGCACATCCCTTCCTATCAAATATATTAAGAGTTTATTTTCACCGCAACGCACAACCTATACCTTTAAACATAAGTATTCCAGAATATTAAACTGCACGCTTTTGAGACGTATGGGAATTGTTTACGTAACTTCTGAGAGATTAATTAGCAAGGAACAAAGAGGAAGACAAATCCTTGAGAATCACAATGCAATCGCGAGTTGGCAGTACGTGTCAGATGCTTGTGAATAGAGACGTGAACCATTGGGATTCACAAGACACACGTCTTGGCAGAGACTCGCTAACGCTCATAGCATTCTCTCTCTCGGTTAGAAGACAAATCCTTGAGAATCACAATGCAATAGCGAGTTGGCAGTACGTGTCAGATGCTTGTGAATAGAGACGTGAACCATTGGGATTCACAAGACACACGTCTTGGCAGAGACTCGCTAACGCTCATAGCATTCTCTCTCTCGGTTAGAAGACAAATCCTTGAGAATCACAATGCAATCGCGAGTTGGCAGTACGTGTCAGATGCTTGTGAATAGAGACGTGAACCATTGGGATTCACAAGACACACGTCTTGGCAGAGACTCGCTAACGCTCATAGCATTCTCTCTCTCGGTTAGAAGACAAATCCTTGAGAATCACAATGCAATCGCGAGTTGGCAGTACGTGTCAGATGCTTGTGAATAGAGACGTGAACCATTGGGATTCACAAGACACACGTCTTGGCAGAGACTCGCTAACGCTCATAGCATTCTCTCTCTCGGTTAGAAGACAAATCCTTGAGAATCACAATGCAATCGCGAGTTGGCAGTACGTGTCAGATGCTTGTGAATAGAGACGTGAACCATTGGGATTCACAAGACACACGTCTTGGCAGAGACTCGCTAACGCTCATAGCATTCTCTCTCTCGGTTAGAAGACAAATCCTTGAGAATCACAATGCAATCGCGAGTTGGCAGTACGTGTCAGATGCTTGTGAATAGAGACGTGAACCATTGGGATTCACAAGACACACGTCTTGGCAGAGACTCGCTAACGCTCATAGCATTCTCTCTCTCGGTTAGAAGATAAAACAAGAAGGAGAAAGTCAACATTTTCTTTTTAAAAATGAATGAGCAGAATACTAAAACGATTTTCCACTTCCCGTTGTTTGTAATAAAGTCGAATGGTTTTCCACGCGCAGTTTATTTCGCCCTTCGAACTGCAATTACCAAACAATAATCGTGTTACAAAACAAGCAATTTCCCCCGCCGAGTGACGTCACCAAGTGAATTACCAGCCAATCACGTTCATGTCAGTTGGATATTAGCACGAACAAATGACACTGTTGGATATAATCACGAACAAATGATGCAATGACACTGTTGCCAGGGCGCTGGGGGGGGGGGGGGGGCTGCTTGGATCTCAGCGAAAATTGAAAGTTTTGGGAATGCATAATGCACTTCAAAACGTCCCAAAATTGTTTTAAAGGTGTCAAAAAACATAAAAAGTTGCAATTGGTAAACAAAGGCACATCAAACCGTCTCCAAAAACATTTAAAAGTTTCAAAACAGCAAAAAAGTTGCATGTAGGGTTGGGCGAACCTCTGGCCTTTGATACATGCAGTGGTTTCATCACTTATTTTAGTCATGATACACACATAGTTTGCACAAGGAGATTTTGCATTTTATAGTTCCTTCCTTTGTTCCACTTTTTCAAAATTGTTACCTGGTGCAACTCTACTCTCAATAATTAATTAATGTCCGTCATTTTAGTGCATTTTATTTTTGAAATCATTAATTCCCATAATTGAATAAAAAGAAAAGTAAGAAAAAGCAAAATAAAAAGTATTAATTCTGTAAAATTTTGCCTTAATTACTGGAAATTTCATATTGGCGCTGCTGGAAAGGTTCGGTTCGGTTAGGTTATTTCATTTTAAGGTTCGGTTCGCAAACATCTAAAGCCGGTTCGGTTCGGTTCGGGTTTCGAACCGGTTCGCTCAACCCTAGGTGCATGTAAACAAAACTCTTAAAAACAAAACTTTTCAATATTAAACTACAGCAGTCGCAATGGCGAGCAAGGTGGGAAGCCCCCCCCCCTCGCCCATGGTTGCCATGGTGACAACGCGTCCATAATCGAGCATGCATGACTGAGATGTGTACGAGTTGCCAATCTATACACCTTGGAAATCACGTGGCAGACACCATTCATATATACGATTTTAAAGTTCAGTTGGTATCGAAATCAGCCTCATTATCATTATTATCTCCATGTATTATCCTCACTAAAATGTTTAGTATATGTTTAGTATATAATATGTTTAGTATATAATATGTTTAGTGCAGTTTAGTTTAATTATATAATTTCAAATACCTACTTTTTTTCTCAATTCATGCATTGATCTCCCCGACACATGTTTTCATAAAGGGGAGACCGTATTATAATTTTATATTGTAGGTACCTCCTTTTGATGTAATAAAAATATAAATAAAAAATAAAAATAAAAATTCTAGCCTCTCAAATCAGTAATCAAGCGAGCGTAGCGAGCGTCTCCACTTGAAACTTATGGCTCGAATCTCTGTTTTTGTGTGTATTTGTGCATTTGGCGTCTCCTGCCAAACGAAGTAATGGATCAGGCCAATTTTTTCACACAACTTAAATTACTATTCTCGTTATGGTCAAAATGATTTTCAGAAAGTTCGCTCCATTGGTTGCATCGGAAACTTGATGTGTAGTTATAGTTAGCTTGGCAATGGGGATGAAGGAAACTCTGTGTATATAACTGCAATAGTTTGACCGATCATCACCAAATTTTGCAAGGTCATGTCTACCAGCATTATAAGTGATTTTTTACAAATCTGTAATGAGTTTCAAGAGTAATAGACATTTTACTGACATTTGTATACTTAATTTAAAACGGCCTATAGCCACACCACCATTTGACCTATCAAATGGTCTTCGATTAATCTGATCAATCAAACTCATATTTTGCATGGTCGTTCAGACCAACATTGTCTCTTATTTTACGAATTTTCAGCCCTACCAGTCAAGAACATAGATGCACTTATTGACAGTTTCAATAACTGTCAGAAATGACATTTCAAAACAGAAATTCCACTGCATTCTGGGTTGCTCTATGTAGCAAAGCAAAGTTTATAGATGGCTTTTCTCAATATCAATGTAAGACATAATACATAATGTAGTCAAAATGTAATGTAGGTATTTCATATACATAGGTATAGGTAAACCTTATCTAAAATAATTTATTTTACGATATGGATTGTGTTTCACAGTTATGAAAACAACGTTTTGACTAGATAGCATAATATTTTACACATTTCCAGCCCAATCGGTCAAGAATTTACAGACTTATTTCTGTTTTAAGTGTTTGAATATCTGTCCAAAGAGATTGATGGAAAAATATCAGTACAATAATCTGTTATTTAATTGATCCAGAGTGTTTATGAAAAGTTGCAAGGAAAATTGGTAATAAATAATGTATAGTTAGTTATCTTTGATTGAATGGATCGTGCTTGATTGACGATGTCGTGCGTGTCGGTGCTCGCTCATCAACGCGTTACACCGAGCGTTTTCCTAGTAACAAAACATGTAGTTTTTATATATTTTATTATTGAATGAATATTACTACGTTGGGGAAAAAGCTCTTATAGTTACTTGAATGAAAATAATCATATTTCCTTGGTATTTCAAGGAGATCTCTGCGCATGCCTAACCTTCGGCCTTGATCCAGTTGATTGTTTGGAGCTGTGAAGAGATAAGCTATGTGACGTCATAGCGAGGTTCATGTCTAATTAACAGGGATCAAAGCATTTCTCAGCTCCTTTTACACGGGCAAATTAAACGCCAACGCGAGAGGCGATTCGCTTTTCCACTGGCGCTGGGTCATTTGAGACTCATGTCGGTTTCACTGAATTCAATGCTGAGGGAACAGCAGTGCAACTATAGGGATATTTCCAGTTCTTTTACAGTGTACAGTATTGGAGATCATCCCTACGCTTATACCATCCCGCCATACAACGGAGATCGTGAAGTAGTATACCAGCGTATACTCCGTTGTATGGGGGGGGGGGGGGGGGGGCGCACCCCGAGACATGCATTTGCCCCCCCCCCCCAATCGAGCCCAGAGTCAATAACAAATGTTCTTTTCCACGTCAAAGAAATTAAATGACCGCTAAAAGATATAGGAAACTGTGATTTTTTGTAAATGTTACGTGAAGTGAAACCTATACCTAAGCCTATACAAATAGATTTTCAATGGCACAAAAATGTTTTGAAATGTGATAAAAACTAGAGAAATCAATGTTTTGCACTGTACAACATTTACCTATGAACAAAATTTAGATTTCTGTTGAAGAAAATTCCAATTACATATCATGCCGAATTACTCCGGGGTTCGCACCCGGACACGCGTGTGACTGGACGGCTCTCTCCTTAAGCCCGTCTTCCATGATTGCGTTTTTTCATCGCAATGCGAATTCGCAGCCGCAACGTGGTCTCTCAGCCAATCAGCGCTCGAATCGCAGCATCGCATGACGTCACGAGAATCGCTGCGGATCGTCGCTGAAAGTAGAACCAACTTCAACAACCAACGCAGCGATTTTCTATCGCAGCGTTGTGCGCATGCGCGGTTACCGCTGAACAACCTCTGGACAAATGGGGGAGTCGGAAATACATGACGCGACGGCGAAAACATCGCATTCATGGAAGACGGTGACTGAAAAATCGTGCCGCAAAGCAACATTGCGACGAAAACATCGCAATGATGGAAGACGGGCTTTAGGCACCCCATTATTACTTTTATTCCTATATATTGTGTTGGTGGAAAAGTAATTCCCGTTGCTAGTTTTCAAATTCTAAATTAGTTTATATTGTCTCCCCCCACTCCCAGGTCCCCCCCCCCCCCCCCCCGGTCAGTAACCATCATGTCTCACATGTGATTGAGAACTGCTTGGACATCGCTTTGAGCTAATAACACGGAGGGAAGAGAAGGTGATTGTTTCCTGCCTCGAGACCGGTTCTGCGCCTGCGCGATGCAACTACCTGCTTCTGCATCACGCGACCTTCACTTCCTCAGCCCGGGGTTCGCATCCCGACAGCGATGCTACTGACTGTGTGCTGCTCGTGATGCCGGGGTTCGCATCCCGACAGCGATGCCACTGACTGTGTGCTGCTCGTGATGCCGGGGTTCGCATCCCGACAGCGATGCCACTGACTGTGTGCTGCTCGTGATGCCGGGGTTCGCATCCCGACAGCGATGCCACTGACTGTGTGCTGCTCGTGATGCCGGGGTTCGCATCCCGACAGCGATGCTACTGACTGTGTGCTGCTCGTGATGCCGGGGTTCGCATCCCGACAGCGATGCCACTGACTGTGTGC
Organism: Leuctra nigra; assembly: GCA_934045905.1. Classification (NCBI taxonomy): domain Eukaryota; kingdom Metazoa; phylum Arthropoda; class Insecta; order Plecoptera; family Leuctridae; genus Leuctra; species Leuctra nigra. The sequence goes on from OW203761.1 coordinate 1,235,940, forward strand.
TGCTCGTGATGCCGGGGTTCGCATCCCGACAGCGATGCCACTGACTGTGTGCTGCTCGTGATGCCGGGGTTCGCATCCCGACAGCGATGCTACTGACTGTGTGCTGCTCGTGATGCCGGGGTTCGCATCCCGACAGCGATGATACTGACTGTGTGCTGCTCGTGATGCCGGGGTTCGCATCCCGACAGCGATGCTACTGACTGTGTGCTGCTCGTGATGCCGGGGTTCGCATCCCGACAGCGTGCTACTGACTGTGTGCTGCTCGTGATGCCGGGGTTCGCATCCCGACAGCGATGCTACTGACTGTGTGCTGCTCGTGATGCCGGGGTTCGCATCCCGACAGCGATGCCACTGACTGTGTGCTGCTCGTGATGCCGGGGTTCGCATCCCGACAGCGATGCTACTGACTGTGTGCTGCTCGTGATGCCGGGGTTCGCATCCCGACAGCGATGCTACTGACTGTGTGCTGCTCGTGATGCCGGGGTTCGCATCCCGACAGCGATGCTACTGACTGTGTGCTGCTCGTGATGCCGGGGTTCGCATCCCGACAGCGATGCTACTGACTGTGTCGTGATGCCGGGGTTCGCATCCCGACAGCGATGCTACTGACTGTGTGCTGCTCGTGATGCCGGGGTTCGCATCCCGACAGCGATGCTACAAACTGTGTGCTGCTCGTGATGCCGGGGTTCGCATCCCGACAGCGATGATACTGACTATGTCGTGATGCCGGGGTTCGCATCCCGACAGCGATGCTACTGACTGTGTGCTGCTCGTGATGCCGGGGTTCGCATCCCGACAGCGATGCTACTGACTGTGTGCTGCTCGTGATGCCGGGGTTCGCATCCCGACAGCGATGCTACTGACTGTGTGCTGCTCGTGATGCCGGGGTTCGCATCCCGACAGCGATGCTACTGACTGTGTGCTGCTCGTGATGCCGGGGTTCGCATCCCGACAGCGATGATACTGACTGTGTCGTGATGCCGGGGTTCGCATCCCGACAGCGATGCTACTGACTGTGTGCTGCTCGTGATGCCGGGGTTCGCATCCCGACAGCGATGCTACTGACTGTGTGCTGCTCGTGATGCCGGGGTTCGCATCCCGACAGCGATGCTACTGACTGTGTGCTGCTCGTGATGCCGGGGTTCGCATCCCGACAGCGATGCTACTGACTGTGTGCTGCTCGTGATGCCGGGGTTCGCATCCCGACAGCGATGCTACTGACTGTGTGCTGCTCGTGATGCCGGGGTTCGCATCCCGACAGCGATGCTACTAACTGTGTGCTGCTCGTGATGCCGGGGTTCGCATCCCGACAGCGATGCCACTGACTGTGTGCTGCTCGTGATGCCGGGGTTCGCATCCCGACAGCGATGCCACTGACTGTGTGCTGCTCGTGATGCCGGGGTTTGCATCCCGACAGCGATGCTACTGACTGTGTGCTGCTCGTGATGCCGGGGTTCGCATCCCGACAGCGATGCTACTGACTGTGTGCTGCTCGTGATGCCGGGGTTCGCATCCCGACAGCGATGCCACTGACTGTGTGCTGCTCGTGATGCCGGGGTTCGCATCCCGACAGCAATGCTACTGACTGTGTGCTGCTCGTGATGCCGGGGTTCGCATCCCGACAGCGATGCCACTGACTGTGTGCTGCTCGTGATGCCGGGGTTCGCATCCCGACAGCGATGCTACTGACTGTGTGCTGCTCGTGATGCCGGGGTTCGCATCCCGACAGCGATGCTACTGACTGTGTGCTGCTCGTGATGCCGGGGTTCGCATCCCGACAGCGATGCCACTGACTGTGTGCTGCTCGTGATGCCGGGGTTCGCATCCCGACAGCAATGCTACTGACTGTGTGCTGCTCGTGATGCCGGGGTTCGCATCCCGACAGCGATGCCACTGACTGTGTGCTGCTCGTGATGCCGGGGTTCGCATCCCGACAGCGATGCCACTGACTGTGTGCTGCTCGTGATGCCGGGGTTCGCATCCCGACAGCGATGCCACTGACTGTGTGCTGCTCGTGATGCCGGGGTTCGCATCCCGACAGCGATGCCACTGACTGTGTGCTGCTCGTGATGCCGGGGTTCGCATCCCGACAGCAATGCTACTGACTGTGTGCTGCTCGTGATGCCGGGGTTCGCATCCCGACAGCAATGCTACTGACTGTGTGCTGCTCGTGATGCCGGGGTTCGCATCCCGACAGCAATGCTACTGACTGTGTGCTGCTCGTGATGCCGGGGTTCGCATCCCGACAGCGATGCTACTGACTGTGTGCTGCTCGTGATGCCGGGGTTCGCATCCCGACAGCGATGCCACTGACTGTGTGCTGCTCGTGATGCCTGGGTTCGCATCCCGACAGCGATGCTACTGACTGTGTGCTGCTCGTGATGTCGGGGTTCGCATCCCGACAGCGATGATACTGACTGTGTGCTGCTCGTGATGCCGGGGTTCGCATCCCGACAGCGATGCCACTGACTGTGTGCTGCTCGTGATGCCGGGGTTCGCATCCCGACAGCGATGCCACTGACTGTGTGCTGCTCGTGATGCCGGGGTTCGCATCCCGACAGCGATGCTACTGACTGTGTGCTGCTCGTGATGCCGGGGTTCGCATCCCGACAGCGATGCTACTGACTGTGTGCTGCTCGTGATGCCGGGGATGCCGGGAGTTTTATGTTGAAACTTGTATCTTCCATACAAATCGATATTTCAATTGCGTTTTTTTAGACTTTGTGGCAATATTTTCTAAAATCCGAGGGTAGGATTCTTAAAGCTCATAAAAACCACCACAAGATTACACCTAAAACTAAGTTTTTCAAAACATGGACCTGGCGTTCATTTGTCAGTGCTGAATGTGCTGCCATGACAGACAGAGCAAACAGAGAGAGAGCGCATAGATGGCATACAGAAGGCTGTGGGTGGACGACTCATTCAGACAACAATGAATTAAACAACACCTGACATCGCGAATCAATATGGAACAATGCGACGACAGCGCTCGTGGCGGGATATTGTGAATCCCACTAATTAACTGTCTGTGTCATGAACTGTCGGTGCAGGCCGTGAAGTTAGAATCCCATGCAGGGCACTAGGCAGTACAGAGTACAGACACCACGGTACTCATGGCACTGGTGCAGGCCGTGAAGTTAGAATCCAATGCAGGGCACTAGGCAGTACAGAGTACAGACACCACGGTACTCATGGCACTGGTGCAGGCCGTGAAGTTAGAATCCAATGCAGGGCACTAGGCAGTACAGAGTACAGACACCACGGTACTCATGGCACTGGTGCAGGCCGTGAAGTTAGAATCCAATGCAGGGCACTAGGCAGTACAGACTACAGATACCACGGTACTCATGGCACTGGTGCAGGCCGTGAAGTTAGAATCCAATGCAGGGCACTAGGCAGTACAGAGTACAGACACCACGGTACTCATGGCACTGGTGCAGGCCGTGAAGTTAGAATCCAATGCAGGGCACTAGGCAGTACAGAGTACAGACACCACGGTACTCATGGCACTGGTGCAGGCCGTGAAGTTAGAATCCAATGCAGGGCACTAGGCAGTACAGAGTACAGACACCACGGTACTCATGGCACTGGTGCAGGCCGTGAAGTTAGAATCCAATGCAGGGCACTAGGCAGTACAGACACCACGGTACTCATGGCACTGGTGCAGGCCGTGAAGTTAGAATCCAATGCAGGGCACTAGGCAGTACAGAGTACAGACACCACGGTACTCATGGCACTGGTGCAGGCCGTGAAGTTAGAATCCAATGCAGGGCACTAGGCAGTACAGAGTACAGACACCACGGTACTCATGGCACTGGTGCAGGCCGTGAAGTTAGAATCCAATGCAGGGCACTAGGCAGTACAGACTACAGACACCACGGTACTCATGGCACTGGTGCAGGCCGTGAAGTTAGAATCCAATGCAGGGCACTAGGCAGTACAGAGTACAGACACCACGGTACTCATGGCACTGGTGCAGGCCGTGAAGTTAGAATCCAATGCAGGGCACTAGGCAGTACAGACTACAGACACCACGGTACTCATGGCACTGGTGCAGGCCGTGAAGTTAGAATCCAATGCAGGGCACTAGGCAGTACAGACTACAGACACCACGGTACTCATGGCACTGGTGCAGGCCGTGAAGTTAGAATCCAATGCAGGGCACTAGGCAGTACAGAGTACAGACACCACGGTACTCATGGCACTGGTGCAGGCCGTGAAGTTAGAATCCAATGCAGGGCACTAGGCAGTACAGAGTACAGACACCACGGTACTCATGGCACTGGTGCAGGCCGTGAAGTTAGAATCCAATGCAGGGCACTAGGCAGTACAGAGTACAGACACCACGGTACTCATGGCACTGGTGCAGGCCGTGAAGTTAGAATCCAATGCAGGGCACTAGGCAGTACAGAGTACAGACACCACGGTACTCATGGCACTGGTGCAGGCCGTGAAGTTAGAATCCAATGCAGGGCACTAGGCAGTACAGAGTTCAGACACCACGGTACTCATGGCACTGGTGCAGGCCGTGAAGTTAGAATCCAATGCAGGGCACTAGGCAGTACAGACTACAGACACCACGGTACTCATGGCACTGGTGCAGGCCGTGAAGTTAGAATCCAATGCAGGGCACTAGGCAGTACAGACACCACGGTACTCATGGCACTGGTGCAGGCCGTGAAGTTAGAATCCAATGCAGGACACTAGGCAGTACAGACTACAGACACCACGGTACTCATGGCACTGGTGCAGGCCGTGAAGTTAGAATCCAATGCAGGGCACTAGGCAGTACAGACACCACGGTACTCATGGCACTGGTGCAGGCCGTGAAGTTAGAATCCAATGCAGGGCACTAGGCAGTACAGAGTACAGACACCACGGTACTCATGGCACTGGTGCAGGCCGTGAAGTTAGAATCCAATGCAGGACACTAGGCAGTACAGACTACAGACACCACGGTACTCATGGCACTGGTGCAGGCCGTGAAGTTAGAATCCAATGCAGGGCACTAGGCAGTACAGACTACAGACACCACGGTACTCATGGCACTGGTGCAGGCCGTGAAGTTAGAATCCAATGCAGGGCACTAGGCAGTACAGAGTACAGACACCACGGTACTCATGGCACTGGTGCAGGCCGTGAAGTTAGAATCCAATGCAGGGCACTAGGCAGTACAGAGTACAGACACCACGGTACTCATGGCACTGGTGCAGGCCGTGAAGTTAGAATCCAATGCAGGGCACTAGGCAGTACAGAGTACAGACACCACGGTACTCATGGCACTGGTGCAGGCCGTGAAGTTAGAATCCAATGCAGGGCACTAGGCAGTACAGACTACAGACACCACGGTACTCATGGCACTGGTGCAGGCCGTGAAGTTAGAATCCAATGCAGGGCACTAGGCAGTACAGAGTACAGACACCACGGTACTCATGGCACTGGTGCAGGCCGTGAAGTTAGAATCCAATGCAGGACACTAGGCAGTACAGACTACAGACACCACGGTACTCATGGCACTGGTGCAGGCCGTGAAGTTAGAATCCAATGCAGGGCACTAGGCAGTACAGAGTACAGACACCACGGTACTCATGGCACTGGTGCAGGCCGTGAAGTTAGAATCCAATGCAGGACACTAGGCAGTACAGACTACAGACACCACGGTACTCATGGCACTGGTGCAGGCCGTGAAGTTAGAATCCAATGCAGGGCACTAGGCAGTACAGAGTACAGACACCATGGTACTCATGGCACTGGTGCAGGCCGTGAAGTTAGAATCCAATGCAGGGCACTAGGCAGTACAGAGTTCAGACACCACGGTACTCATGGCACTGGTGCAGGCCGTGAAGTTAGAATCCAATGCAGGGCACTAGGCAGTACAGAGTACAGACACCACGGTACTTATGGCACTGGTGCAGGCCGTGAAGTTAGAATCCAATGCAGGGCACTAGGCAGTACAGACTACAGACACCACGGTACTCATGGCACTGGTGCAGGCCGTGAAGTTAGAATCCAATGCAGGGCACTAGGCAGTACAGAGTTCAGACACCACGGTACTCATGGCACTGGTGCAGGCCGTGAAGTTAGAATCCAATGCAGGGCACTAGGCAGTACAGAGTACAGACACCACGGTACTCATGGCACTGGTGCAGGCCGTGAAGTTAGAATCCAATGCAGGGCACTAGGCGGTACAGAGTACAGACACCACGGTACTCATGGCACTGGTGCAGGCCGTGAAGTTAGAATCCAATGCAGGGCACTAGGCAGTACAGAGTACAGACACCACGGTACTCATGGCACTGGTGCAGGCCGTGAAGTTAGAATCCAATGCAGGGCACTAGGCGGTACAGAGTACAGACACCACGGTACTCATGGCACTGGTGCAGGCCGTGAAGTTAGAATCCAATGCAGGGCACTAGGCAGTAGAGTACAGACACCACGGTACTCATGGCACTGGTGCAGGCCGTGAAGTTAGAATCCAATGCAGGGCACTAGGCAGTACAGAGTACAGACACCACGGTACTCATGGCACTGGTGCAGGCCGTGAAGTTAGAATCCAATGCAGGGCACTAGGCAGTACAGAGTACAGACACCACGGTACTCATGGCACTGGTGCAGGCCGTGAAGTTAGAATCCAATGCAGGGCACTAGGCAGTACAGACTACAGACACCACGGTACTCATGGCACTGGTGCAGGCCGTGAAGTTAGAATCCAATGCAGGGCACTAGGCAGTACAGAGTACAGACACCACGGTACTCATGGCACTGGTGCAGGCCGTGAAGTTAGAATCCAATGCAGGACACTAGGCAGTACAGACTACAGACACCACGGTACTCATGGCACTGGTGCAGGCCGTGAAGTTAGAATCCAATGCAGGGCACTAGGCAGTACAGACACCACGGTACTCATGGCACTGGTGCAGGCCGTGAAGTTAGAATCCAATGCAGGGCACTAGGCAGTACAGACACCACGGTACTCATGGCACTGGTGCAGGCCGTGAAGTTAGAATCCAATGCAGGGCACTAGGCAGTACAGACACCACGGTACTCATGGCACTGGTGCAGGCCGTGAAGTTAGAATCCAATGCAGGGCACTAGGCAGTACAGACACCATGGTACTCATGGCACTGGTGCAGGCCGTGAAGTTAGAATCCAATGCAGGGCACTAGGCGGTACAGACTACAGATACCACGGTACTCATGGCACTGGTGCAGGCCGTGAAGTTAGAATCCAATGCAGGGCACTAGGCAGTACAGAGTACAGACACCACGGTACTCATGGCACTGGTGCAGGCCGTGAAGTTAGAATCCAATGCAGGGCACTAGGCAGTACAGACACCACGGTACTCATGGCACTGGTGCAGGCCGTGAAGTTAGAATCCAATGCAGGGCACTAGGCAGTACAGAGTACAGACACCACGGTACTCATGGCACTGGTGCAGGCCGTGAAGTTAGAATCCAATGCAGGGCACTAGGCAGTACAGACTACAGACACCACGGTACTCATGGCACTGGTGCAGGCCGTGAAGTTAGAATCCAATGCAGGGCACTAGGCAGTACAGACTACAGACACCACGGTACTCATGGCACTGGTGCAGGCCGTGAAGTTAGAATCCAATGCAGGTCACTAGGCAGTACAGACACCACGGTACTCATGGCACTGGTGCAGGCCGTGAAGTTAGAATCCAATGCAGGGCACTAGGCAGTACAGACTACAGACACCACGGTACTCATGGCACTGGTGCAGGCCGTGAAGTTAGAATCCAATGCAGGGCACTAGGCAGTACAGAGTACAGACACCACGGTACTCATGGCACTGGTGCAGGCCGTGAAGTTAGAATCCAATGCAGGGCACTAGGCAGTACAGAGTACAGACACCACGGTACTCATGGCACTGGTGCAGGCCGTGAAGTTAGAATCCAATGCAGGGCACTAGGCAGTACAGACTACAGACACCACGGTACTCATGGCACTGGTGCAGGCCGTGAAGTTAGAATCCAATGCAGGGCACTAGGCAGTACAGACTACAGACACCACGGTACTCATGGCACTGGTGCAGGCCGTGAAGTTAGAATCCAATGCAGGGCACTAGGCAGTACAGAGTACAGACACCACGGTACTCATGGCACTGGTGCAGGCCGTGAAGTTAGAATCCAATGCAGGGCACTAGGCAGTACAGAGTACAGACACCACGGTACTCATGGCACTGGTGCAGGCCGTGAAGTTAGAATCCAATGCAGGGCACTAGGCAGTACAGACACCACGGTACTCATGGCACTGGTGCAGGCCGTGAAGTTAGAATCCAATGCAGGGCACTAGGCAGTACAGACTACAGACACCACGGTACTCATGGCACTGGTGCAGGCCGTGAAGTTAGAATCCAATGCAGGGCACTAGGCAGTACAGAGTACAGACACCACGGTACTCATGGCACTGGTGCAGGCCGTGAAGTTAGAATCCAATGCAGGGCACTAGGCAGTACAGACTACAGACACCACGGTTCTCATGGCACTGGTGCAGGCCGTGAAGTTAGAATCCAATGCAGGTCACTAGGCAGTACAGACACCACGGTACTCATGGCACTGGTGCAGGCCGTGAAGTTAGAATCCAATGCAGGGCACTAGGCAGTACAGGGTACAGACACCACGGTACTCATGGCACTGGTGCAGGCCGTGAAGTTAGAATCCAATGCAGGGCACTAGGCAGTACAGACACCACGGTACTCATGGCACTGGTGCAGGCCGTGAAGTTAGAATCCAATGCAGGGCACTAGGCAGTACAGACTACAGACACCACGGTACTCATGGCACTGGTGCAGGCCGTGAAGTTAGAATCCAATGCAGGGCACTAGGCAGTACAGAGTACAGACACCACGGTACTCATGGCACTGGTGCAGGCCGTGAAGTTAGAATCCAATGCAGGGCACTAGGCAGTACAGACTACAGACACCACGGTTCTCATGGCACTGGTGCAGGCCGTGAAGTTAGAATCCAATGCAGGTCACTAGGCAGTACAGACACCACGGTACTCATGGCACTGGTGCAGGCCGTGAAGTTAGAATCCAATGCAGGGCACTAGGCAGTACAGACTACAGACACTACGGTACTCATGGCACTGGTGCAGGCCGTGAAGTTAGAATCCAATGCAGGGCACTAGGCAGTACAGAGTACAGACACCACGGTACTTATGATCCACTGTACCTATGTGTTTTGTAGGCAATGCTCAGGATAAATCATTCTACAGATGATCTGAAATGTTGTACACACACTAATGGCATATGAGTGGTCTCTTGTAACTACAGTTTTTGAACGAGATCACGTGATTTCTTTTTTGAAAATTAAAGATATAACCGTTTGACCTATCAACTGAAACCTTTGCATGGGCATGGGCCCAGCATTATCTGTATTTTTGACAATTTTCAAACTAATCTGTCGTTAGATTCGAAAGTTATGGACAATTTAAGGGCATTTTATGCGTGTTGGTTGTAAAATTAAATTTCGTAAAGGAAATGTCAGGTATTAAATTATCACTGCGACTTCGACGCATTTCCTTTCAGCTCCTCCCAAGGTCTTTAGGGCATAGATTTGCAAATGCGAATTCGCATGCAATAAGGTCCTGATGGGGAATAAGGCCCGGCGGGGAACAAGGCCCAACCTTAATATCTCAGGGGTTTAAATCTGGCGCACAATGTATCGATACGTGTTTGTAAAGTACCGCTAGAATGGTGTGTTGGCGAAGTTTTGTATCGACAGTCCCAAACGGTTGAGACAGCACATTGAGGAAACTCCGAATGACGCACTTTCGACACCTCTCTTCTTATTTACCAGCAAGTGCAAATATTTTACTATTATTATTTAAGCGTACTGTAATACTTTTGTATCATATTTATTTATATTAAATAACATGTTTTCTATAATATAAATACGTTTTACGTGGTATCAGTGAATAAACGTAGCCAAAATCTTGATTTAATCATACTTTTGTGGGAGCGGAACAAGGCCCACTTCCAAAAAAAATAAAAAATAAAGTTTTCAATATAGTTTCACTATAGTTTTAAAAGTAGAGGGATTAGTAATTCATAAATGGTAATTATATTTATGTAATTTTAGTAATGGAAGGAAAAAAGTGATTTTATTTTCTATTTCTGTCACCGAGTCGTGGGTGTGCTGCGGAGAATACAGACCTGAAAGTTTGCGAGGGTGCTTGCCTATGATATAGTTGGTTTCAGGAAGCATGTATGAGCTTGAAAACATATGATGAGGATGATTGTGTATGACCTGAATGGTCTGCTTAGTGGTCTACTATAGGTGGGCTTTGTTCCCTACCCATGTATAGGGGACAAGGCCTACTGGTAACCTTTTTTTTAACTTCATTCCATGATGATTGCGATATTTGTTTTCAATGAAATCAATACAACTTGACCACAACATATTATGAAATATGAATATAATTTAGTGTTTGTTATGTTTTAAACCTCTACTTTCCAAGATAATGGTGAAAACAAGTCCCCTAGTACCCTACGCATGCTCCCTTATCAACGCGTTACACATAGCGTTTTCCTAATGTATCCCATGCAGGGCAGTGACGTCGACCTAATAGTAGACTCCAGACGACACAAGATCCCTGACCTTTCAGTGTTCCGAAGCAATTAGGAATCAGAAAAGGAAGGATATAAAAGAGTCAACTCTTCCTTTGATAGTAATGTAGTATACTTTACTTTATTCATAGAAAATATGCTCATAATATTCATGTGATAATAATTTCAAGAGGGAAGTGGTTTGGTAAGCGTCCTGCCACAAGGAACTCTGCTAGAAGGTGGCTTGAGACCGCCCCTTGCATTGCCTCGACATCCCCAGCTGGTTAAATATAGCTTCATGCATAGCTTCAGACAAGATGCATTCCAATACGCAACATTCCAACTTGCTTTCTACACGCGATGTGCGTTTCAAAACTATCCTCAATATTCCAGTATGCATCACTCGGGCATGTTCACGACGATAACTAATTTACGGAACGGGTTGGCTGAGTGGTAACGTTCTGAACTTGTATTCCGGAGGCCCGGGTTCGATTCCCGCGGCCGTCCTTCCTGACTGGGGTTTTTTCGTGGTATTCCCTCAGTCGACAGGCAAATGCTGGGAAGGTACCCTACTAATAGGCCACGACCGCCTCCTTCCCACCTTCCATCCTTACCTTCTCTTCACCATCATCTCCCAATCATCCCCATAACCATTCATCCGTCGCCATTAGCCCCGCTGCTGAACAGTGCGACGTTAAGCCCCACACAAAAAAGATGACTAATTTAATCATTAGGTAATTCCTCTATTGGGAATCTCGCTCAAAAATAGACATAATCTGAGAGAAAATAAGGCTGTACATAATAAGTGCGTAGTATACAATTGTCAGGTGAAGAAAGTTTGTTATTATTTTCTATGAAATTACTTCTGTTTGATGTTTTTGAATGACATAAGAAAATTATGGTTTCTATGCCTATGGGTTGTGACCCAAAAAACAATACAAAAATAATATTCTCTTAAACTTACTATAATAATTACTTATATGTTTAATGAGAATATGTGTAAGATTCTATAGAGAGAGGTCATTGGTTGGATCGTTTGAATTTCAATAAAGATTGTCCGCCATTGTTGAGTTCACGGAGCTTGCTTTAAGGGGCTGTTTGATTGTATTTTCAGTGATTTCACTGTCTTTTCAATCTGAGAAGAACGCATCCAATGCCAACTGCCAGCTTTTTTTAGCAACTAAAAAGCGATTCTTCAGATTTGCCTCAGTCACAGCCTCCTGGGGTGCGATCACATAAAATGATAACTTCCTTGTCACGGTGACAAGACATAGAAGGCTGTGAAAAACATTGAGATGAGGAGCAGCTTGTCACGGTGACAAGACTCAGAAGGCCGTGAATAACATTGAGATGAGGAGCTTGTCACGGTGACAAGACCAAAGAAGGCCGTGAATATAACATTGAGATGAGGAGCTTGTCACGGTGACAAGACTCAAGAAGGCTGTGAATAACATTGAGACGAGGAGCTTGTCACCGTGACAAGACTCAGAAGGCTGTGAATAACATTGAGATGAGGAGCTTGTCACGGTGACAAGACCAAAGAAGGCTGTGAATAACATTGAGATGAGGAGCTTGTCACGGTGACAAGACCAAAGAAGGCTGTGAATAACATTGAGATGAGGAGCTTGTCACGGTGACAAGACTCAGAAGGCTGTGAATAACATTGAGATGAGGAGCTTGTCACGGTGACAAGACCAAAGAAGGCTGTGAATAACATTGAGATGAGGAGCTTGTCACGGTGACAAGACCAAAGAAGGCTGTGAATAACATTGAGATGAGGAGCTTGTCACGGTGACAAGACCAAAGAAGGCTGTGAATAACATTGAGATGAGGAGCTTGTCACGGTGACAAGACTCAGAAGGCTGTGAATAACATTGAGATGAGGAGCTTGTCACGGTGACAAGACCAAAGAAGGCTGTGAATAACATTGAGATGAGGAGCTTGTCACGGTGACAAGACCAAAGAAGGCTGTGAATAACATTGAGATGAGGAGCTTGTCACGGTGACAAGACTCAGAAGGCTGTGAATAACATTGAGATGAGGAGCTTGTCACGGTGACAAGACTCAAGAAGGCTGTGAATAACATTGAGATGAGGAGCTTGTCACGGTGACAAGACTCAGAAGGCTGTGAATAACATTGAGATGAGGAGCTTGTCACGGTGACAAGACCAAAGAAGGCTGTGAATAACATTGAGATGAGGAGCTTGTCACGGTGACAAGACCAAAGAAGGCTGTGAATAACATTGAGATGAGGAGCTTGTCACGGTGACAAGACTCAGAAGGCTGTGAATAACATTGAGATGAGGAGCTTGTCACGGTGACAAGACTCAGAAGGCCGTGAATAACATTGAGATGAGAAGCTTGTCACGGTGACAAGACTCAGAAGGCTGTGAATAACATTGAGATGAGAAGCTTGTCACGGTGACAAGACTCAGAAGGCTGTGAATAACATTGAGATGAGGAGCTTGTCACGGTGACAAGACTCAGAAGGCCGTGAATAACATTGAGATGAGAAGCTTGTCACGGTGACAAGACTCAGAAGGCTGTGAATAACATTGAGATGAGGAGCTTGTCACGGTGACAAGACTCAGAAGGCCGTGAATAACATTGAGATGAGGAGCTTGTCACGGTGACAAGACTCAGAAGGCCGTGAATAACATTGAGATGAGAAGCTTGTCACGGTGACAAGACTCAGAAGGCTGTGAATAACATTGAGATGAGGAGCTTGTCACGGTGACAAGACCAAAGAAGGCTGTGAATAACATTGAGATGAGGAGCTTGTCACGGTGACAAGACTCAGAAGGCCGTGAATAACATTGAGATGAGAAGCTTGTCACGGTGACAAGACTCAGAAGGCTGTGAATAACATTGAGATGAGGAGCTTGTTGTCACGGTGACAAGACTCAGAAGGCTGTGAATAACATTGAGATGAGGAGCTTGTTGTCACGGTGACGACCAACGCGAAATGATCCCACGCAAACTCTGGAAGATAAAGGCCCAATGAATGGATTGCGATTGATATCGAAGCTTCTTGCAGACTGACATGAAGGAGACCTTGAAGCAGCGATGTGTGTGTACTTTATGTAACTGCCTCTAGCGCCCTTCTCAACCCCGTCTATATGCGGTCACTGATCGATTTCCCCCTCCCACTGGCGTCGGGTTTACATTTCACAGGCGACTTGGCAATCAGCGGCGTCGCGGCGGCGTCGGCGTCGGCGTCGGTTCAGATGCTCGTTATAATTACCGCATATGACGTGCGTTGTATCTTCCATTTCAATGTTCAATACAAGAAGTAAATGATGATTTGTAACTCGACAATTACATTAATTATCTTGTCGGTGCGAAGTGAATGGATAATTAACTCAAGTAATGATGTTTCTATAGAAATAGAAGTCAAACAGAAAGGAAGAAAATAGTTCGCCTATAGATGTGTAGGAAGACTGTTGAAAAACATACTGCATTGTTATCTGTTTTCATAAACCCCACTCACGGTAACAATGGAATAAAACAGATCATCTGTAACTGAAGCGTCACCAATCAATGTAATCGACGTTTCAACCAATAGACCAATTCAGAAAATATCTGGGTGGCTCTGGTTTCTAGATAAATTCACATGCAGTTTGGTTTTCCATATATCTATTAGTGTTTTACAACAATGGGTTATAATATGAATACACACTTGGAAAATCATACTGCATGTGAAATTCATTAGAATCCAGAGCCATCCAGATAATTTCTGAATTGGTCTATTAATTGATTGACTTAGGAGATTTTACTTTAATGTTAACGTCACACTTTTCAGCAGCTGAGGCTAATTGCGCCGGACGAATGATTGTTATGGGGACGAAGAGAATGGGATGGAGGCGATCTTGACCCATCATTTGTCTATCTTACTTAAGGTAGTACCTTCATTATACATACATATAAAAAAAAAAATCTTGAAATCTTTTACAAGTTCAGAAAACGTTTTCCTACATTTCAACTATATTTAAGTATAAATGAATCATAAAATGTCATTTAACTTGCAACCCCTGTCGTATAGCGAGGTTTCAATTTATTGCCTTCCGAGAATGAACAAAACTGTAACACACGAGGTATAGGGAAATCATTTAGTTTTTGGTTGATAACTTTTAAAATAACACACGTTGGTATTGTTTTCAATTTTTTTCCTAATAAAATGTCCAACTATCTATCTAGAAATCAGTTTTTTGAAAAAACGTTGAACCTCAGTAAAATTCAAAACTCAAAAATAGCATGGAAATCGTCATAATTTTAATGGCCCCCATAAGACTACATGTTAAAAATAGGAATTTATAACTACAATATCTCAAAATCTAGACACGGGTAGTTGTTCATATTTCACAGTATCGTGTAAATAGTGATTATTGATACCTCTGCCAAAAATAGGCTTATTTGGAAGATATGAGATATCAGTTGTGCTACCTTAAGGGACATAATACAATTTATTCAACGATATGTCTTATTTCTAAGTATTCTCAAAAACGATGTCGGAATTCAAACTCTCCCGAATCTTGTTCAGATCTTGCAGCTACGTTGTTTGCTTTCCTCTGTTTGTCAAAACTTCGACGTTGCTTGGATTTGAGTTTGGATGAAGCCTGTTTTGTTCTGAACAAAGTGATAACGCACAGAAACTGAACATGTGTGTAAAGTTGTCATTTCGTTCTTCAAGCTGTTCTTCTGGAGTTGTACACCCCTGACAGTTGGTAGCAGTGTGATAAACAACAGGCTGCTGTAATGTTGGTAGCTCTGAGTTGTACACCCCTGACAGTTGGTAGCAGTGTGATAAACAACAGGCTGCTGTAATGTTGGTAGCTCTGAGTTGTACACCCCTGACAGTTGGTAGCAGTGTGATAAACAACAGGCTGCTGTAATGTTGGTAGCTCTGAGTTGTACACCCCTGACAGTTGGTAGCAGTGTGATAAACAACAGGCTGCTGTAATGTTGGTAGCTCTGAGTTGTACACCCCTGACAGTTGGTAGCAGTGTGATAAACAACATGCTGCTGTAATGTTGGTAGCTCTGAGTTGTACACCCCTGACAGTTGGTAGCAGTGTGATAAACAACAGGCTGCTGTAATGTTGGTAGCTCTGAGTTGTACACCCCTGACAGTTGGTAGCAGTGTGATAAACAACAGGCTGCTGTAATGTTGGTAGCTCTGAGTTGTACACCCCTGACAGTTGGTAGCAGTGTGATAAACAACAGGCTGCTGTAATGTTGGTAGCTCTGAGTTGTACACCCCTGACAGTTGGTAGCAGTGTGATAAACAACATGCTGCTGTAATGTTGGTAGCTCTGAGTTGTACACCCCTGACAGTTGGTAGCAGTGTGATAAACAACAGGCTGCTGTAATGTTGGTAGCTCTGAGTTGTACACCCCTGACAGTTGGTAGCAGTGTGATAAACAACATGCTGCTGTAATGTTGGTAGCTCTGAGTTGTACACCCCTGACAGTTGGTAGCAGTGTGATAAACAACATGCTGCTGTAATGTTGGTAGCTCTGAGTTGTACACCCCTGACAGTTGGTAGCAGTGTGATAAACAACAGGCTGCTGTAATGTTGGTAGCTCTGAGTTGTACACCCCTGACAGTTGGTAGCAGTGTGATAAACAACAGGCTGCTGTAATGTTGGTAGCTCTGAGTTGTACACCCCTGACAGTTGGTAGCAGTGTGATAAACAACATGCTGCTGTAATGTTGGTAGCTCTGAGTTGCGACCGCGTTTATTGCAAGATCAGAGACAGGCGTAAACACCAGGGATTTACTGCTCATGAGATATGCAATTCTCATTTTTATGCGAGCTTTTGTTTTGCTCAAGATCAAGAATATTTACCCCAAAAAATCCGAGCATTCGAAAGAACCAAATGAAGTCTTCGCACGGCACCTCCACCATTATCAACTCTAAGACTTCGCACGGCATTTCTACCATTATCAACTCTAAGACTTCGCACGGCACCTCCACCATTATCAACTCAAAGACTTCGCACGGCACCTCCACCATTATCAACTCTAAGACTTCGCACGGCACCTCCACCATTATCAACTCTAAGACTTCGCACGGCACCTCCACCATTATCAACTCTAAGACTTCGCACGGCACCTCCACCATTATCAACTCTGAGACTTCGCACGGCACCTCCACCATTATCAACTCATTCCTCTGATCAAGCTGACACGCGATATTTACTTTTGAAGTGATTGGTTCTATTACGAAAGATCCATCAATAAAATATGATGAATTACGAGTAAGAAATTCAATTCAATTTATTAGCATTTTATTCTCCGATTCATATTTATACAGAGTACAATTACAAAAAATGATTAAATTATATAAAAAGAAGAATAGCTCTCATGGGGTCGCAAAGAGACCCTGTGTGAGGGCATAGAAAGGCAAAGTAAACCTTTTTAAATATAACTCAGTTGACAACTAAGGAAAAACAGACTGTCAGAAACAGATAAATACAACAATTATAATTTATAATACACCCAACTAAAAATAATAGCATTTCACATGTGCAGAACACTCCTGCAAAATAATAGCATATCAACACATTCACATGTGCAGAACACTCCTGCAAAATAGTAACATATCAACACATTCACATGTACATAATACCATAGAGGTAAGACCCTTCTTACCTCTATGATAATACTCCTGCAAAATTCCCTACCAGAGACGAACAGCCACAAGGATATCTCGTATTTAAATGTTTTAAAGTTATGTGCATTTCTAATTTTGGTCGGAAGTGAATTAAACATTTTGGGTCCTAAATAGTCTAAATATTGTTGGCCTTTTTTCTTATTCTTTTTTGACGAGATTAGGGTTATACACATGTAGATTGCCTCGTGTCATGAAAATTATCCACTTTGCTCCTATGAAATAAGTTAAGATTTTTGAAAATAAAATTAAGTGCTGCCCTAAAATATAGCTGTACGAGTATAACATCCATTACATGAGTAATTAATAGAATAGGTTAAAGTAGTAGATTTTTTTTTTTCTTTAGAATAACTTTTAAGAACAATCTTTGAATATTTTGTAAGGATTCAATAATCGTGATACCAGCACCATTGCATGATTGACTGAGCAATAGCTTTATACACTTTAATATTTCGTAATTGCAAAAGTGCACAGCTTCATCACTCCCTCCCATCACATTAAATTGTTGCATGTTTTAGGACCAAATAGCTCTTTTACATGACGAAGTCAAAGGTTTTGACATATTCGCACATTCGAATGCGGTACCTATACCTACTTGTCACGTCAATTGTAAAAGATTTATTTCATTTAAAACTATGTGAAATGGATCATGTGGTCAACCAAATGTTCGGCAGCCGTCGTTTTGTATCAAATGAATTTCTCTCTCATTGAGAGGTCATAAAGTGCAGTAATAAGTGCACATCGCCTGCACTTGCACTTGTTTTGGTGGAAATACAATATTATGCTGTTTCAGAACATTTCTGCTATAACATTTATTAAAACCAAATCACACGAAAAAAATATGCCTTGAAATTTTCCGCCACACATCTCTAATAAAACGTCGGTCGAAATCGTGAATAATCGCACGGGAATTCCAATACGTGAACGAGAATAGAGTGTTTCTTCAACTTCTTATTCATATTCGTTCAGGGATGATTTCAGACATTTTCACATGAGGGGCCAAACAAAATTTTAGGTTTGGCACAACAAATTAAAAAGCACGAATCTCTGAAAATAAAAAGCAGACAAACATTTCCACACTCACAAAATACACATAAAAGCAATGAGGGGACTGGGTGGGTCTATACTATAGCACATGTGGGTCCGGAACGCATAGCCCCGGGTAAATTTTGAATTTCTGGATTGAATTTACGAAATTATCATCTCAGCAAAACTCTTTAATTTGTTGAAAAATCAATCATAATCAATAAAAAACACCAACATTTCGGTTTTTCCAAGGGGGGGAGGGGAGGGGAGGGCACCTAATGGGACCAAGGTCCTTGTATGCCTGCAATCATCATTGTAATCGTCGTAATACTGCTGTACAACTGCGTCTAGATTCACCAGCGCTGCACATGTCGCTGTCTCTCTTGCTCCCACGTGTTCCGATCTACCTGTCTCTCTTGCTCCCACGTGTTCCGATCTACCTGTCTCTCTTGCTCCCACGTGTTCCGATCTACCTGTCTCTCTTGCTCCCACGTGTTCCGATCTACCTGTCTCTCTTGCTCCCACGTGTTCCGATCTACCTGTCTCTCTTGCTCCCACGTGTTCCGATCTACCTGTCTCTCTTGCTCCCACGTGTTCCGATCTACCTGTCTCTCTTGCTCCCACGTGTTCCGATCTACCTGTCTCTCTTGCTCCCACGTGTTCCGATCTACCTGTCTCTCTTGCTCCCACGTGTTCCGATCTACCTGTCTCTCTTGCTCCCACGTGTTCCGATCTACCTGTCTCTCTTGCTCCCACGTGTTCCGATCTACCTGTCTCTCTTGCTCCCACGTGTTCCGATCTACCTGTCTCTCTTGCTCCCACGTGTTCCGATCTACCTGTCTCTCTTGCTCCCACGTGTTCCGATCTACCTGTCTCTCTTGCTCCCACGTGTTCCGATCTACCTGTCTCTCTTGCTCCCACGTGTTCCGATCTACCTGTCTCTCTTGCTCCCGCGTGTTCCGATCTACCTGTCTCTCTTGCTCCCACGTGTTCCGATCTACCTGTCTCTCTTGCTCCCACGTGTTCCGATCTACCTGTCTCTCTTGCTCCCACGGGTTCCGATCTACCTGTCTCTCTTGCTCCCACGTGTTCCGATCTACCTGTCTCTCTTGCTCCCACGTGTTCCGATCTACCTGTCTCTCTTGCTCCCACGGGTTCCGATCTACCTGTCTCTCTTGCTCCCACGTGTTCCGATCTACCTGTCTCTCTTGCTCTCACGTGCACAGATCTCGTATCCCTGACACTTCGACGAGCATTATGACTCAGAGTTACGTGCATTAATTGCCAGGTGCGAGGCGCTAACGGATTTAAATGGAAGATAATTGAACAAACGCGAGCTCTGCGTGTCGCGAAGTAGAGGAAGAGAACCGAGCCGAAGATTCCCGAACGCACCCGAACATTGCCGAGGAGAGATTCATCTCGCGAGAGTTACGCGGACTTATCGGCTGAGCCGAAGTGACGTTTCTCATGTCACGATGATGTTGATGTTGATGATTGAGCGAGCGAGCGTCTCCTCTTGGCTCTTTTGGCACGGACTTCTGTTTTTTTAATTTTATTTTTTGTTTTTTTTGTTTTAGGTTACCTGAGGATATAAAAGTCAGAGTTTTTCTTCGATCGAGCTGAAATTTTGCACACATGTAGAGACAACCTTTTCTGTTTGCAGACCCACATTTTTTTGAAATCAATATGAGCTGATGAACATATGAACATATGAGCTGATGCACATATGAGCTGATGAACATATGGGCTGATGAACATATGAGCTGATGAATATATGGGCTGATGAACATATGGGCTGATGAACATATGAGCTGATGAATATATGGGCTGATGAACATATGAACATATGAGCTGATGAACATATGAGCTGATGAATATATGGGCTGATGAACATATGAGCTGATGAGCTGATCAACATATGAGCTGATGAATATATGGGCTGATGAACATATGAGCTGATGAACATATGAGCTGATGAACATATGAACATATAAGCTGATGAGCTGATGAACATATGAGCTGATATACATATGAGCTGATGAACATATGAGCTGATGAACATATGAGCTGATGAACATATGAGCTGATGAACATATGAACATATGAGCTGCTGAGCTGATGAACATATGAGCTGATGAACATATGAGCTGATCAACATATGAACATATGAGCTGATGAACATATGAGCTGATGAACATATGAGCTGATGAACATATGAGCTGATGAACATATGAGCTGATGAACATATGAGCTGATGAACATATGAGCTGATGAACAGATGAACTGAACATGTATACCTGAACATAGTTAGGTATATGTCACAAGCACAATGACTGATTGAAAATTAAAATACCTAATTAAAACATGAACCATTTTATAATTAGTTCCATATATTTGAGCCATGTTAAACGGATAGCTAATTTGAGAGCAGAATGAAATAACACAATTGAATTTGATATGAAATGCAATTACTGATCAATGCTCGACGCTTGGTCACGTGACGCGATGTCAAGAGCTGAGCGAGCAGGCGAGATGACAGCGAGGTCGTTGACCCCGCCGTGCCGTGGTTTATCTGGCCGAGGAATTCGGCAATCAGCGACTTTCTCCGCGACTTATTAGCACTTGTCTTGCGCAATCAGAGCGCAGCCGAGGTGCGAGTCTACAGCCATCTGTTGCTGAGGATGAAGCAGGCAAGGAGGAGCGAGCACGGCCGTCTGGATGCAAGATGTGTTGACATGATTCTGATTGTCAGACAACATACACTCGATGTCTCCAACACCAGCCGAGGTGCGAGTCTACAGCCATCTGTTGCTGAGGATGAAGCAGGCAAGGAGGAGCGAGCACGGCCGTCTGGATGCAAGATGTGTTGACATGATTCTGACTCGATGTCTCCAACACCAGCCGAGGTGCGAGTCTACAGCCATCTGTTGCTGAGGATGAAGCAGGCAAGGAGGAGCGAGCACGGCCGTCTGGATGCAAGATGTGTTGACATGATTCTGATTGTCAGACAACATACACTCGATGTCTCCAACACCAGCCGAGGTGCGAGTCTACAGCCATCTGTTGCTGAGGATGAAGCAGGCAAGGAGGAGCGAGCACGGCCGTCTGGATGCAAGATGTGTTGACATGATTCTGATTGTCAGACAACATACACTCGATGTCTCCAACACCAGCCGAGGTGCGAGTCTACAGCTATCTGTTGCTGAGGATGAAGCAGGCAAGGAGGAGCGAGCACGGCCGTCTGGATGCAAGATGTGTTGACATGATTCTGATTGTCAGACAACATACACTCGATGTCTCCAACACCAGCCGAGGTGCGGGTCTACAGCCATCTGTTGCTGAGGAGGAAGCAGGCAAGGAGGAGCGAGCACGGCCGTCTGGATGCAAGATGTGTTGACATGATTCTGATTGTCAGACAACATACACTCGATGTCTCCAACACCAGCCGAGGTGCGAGTCTACAGCCATCTGTTGCTGAGGATGAAGCAGGCAAGGAGGAGCGAGCACGGCCGTCTGGATGCAAGATGTGTTGACATGATTCTGATTGTCAGACAACATACACTCGATGTCTCCAACACCAGCCGAGGTGCGGGTCTACAGCCATCTGTTGCTGAGGATGAAGCAGGCAAGGAGGAGCGAGCACGGCCGTCTGGATGCAAGATGTGTTGACATGATTCTGATTGTCAGACAACATACACTCGATGTCTCCAACACCAGCCGAGGTGCGAGTCTACAGCCATCTGTTGCTGAGGATGAAGCAGGCAAGGAGGAGCGAGCACGGCCGTCTGGATGCAAGATGTGTTGACATGATTCTGATTGTCAGACAACATACACTCGTTGTCTCCAACACCAGCCGAGGTGCGAGTCTACAGCCATCTGTTGCTGAGGATGAAGCAGGCAAGGAGGAGCGAGCACGGCCGTCTGGATGCAAGATGTGTTGACATGATTCTGACTCGATGTCTCCAACACCAGCCGAGGTGCGAGTCTACAGCCATCTGTTGCTGAGGATGAAGCAGGCAAGGAGGAGCGAGCACGGCCGTCTGGATGCAAGATGTGTTGACATGATTCTGATTGTCAGACAACATACACTCGATGTCTCCAACACCAGCCGAGGTGCGAGTCTACAGCCATCTGTTGCTGAGGATGAAGCAGGCAAGGAGGAGCGAGCACGGCCGTCTGGATGCAAGATGTGTTGACATGATTCTGATTGTCAGACAACATACACTCGTTGTCTCCAACACCAGCCGAGGTGCGGGTCTACAGCCATCTGTTGCTGAGGATGAAGCAGGCAAGGAGGAGCGAGCACGGCCGTCTGGATGCAAGATGTGTTGACATGATTCTGATTGTCAGACAACATACACTCGATGTCTCCAACACCAGCCGAGGTGCGGGTCTACAGCCATCTGTTGCTGAGGATGAAGCAGGCAAGGAGGAGCGAGCACGGCCGTCTGGATGCAAGATGTGTTGACATGATTCTGATTGTCAGACAACATACACTCGATGTCTCCAACACCAGCCGAGGTGCGAGTCTACAGCCATCTGTTGCTGAGGATGAAGCAGGCAAGGAGGAGCGAGCACGGCCGTCTGGATGCAAGATGTGTTGACATGATTCTGATTGTCAGACAACATACACTCGATGTCTCCAACACCAGCCGAGGTGCGAGTCTACAGCCATCTGTTGCTGAGGATGAAGCAGGCAAGGAGGAGCGAGCACGGCCGTCTGGATGCAAGATGTGTTGACATGATTCTGATTGTCAGACAACATACACTCGATGTCTCCAACACCAGCCGAGGTGCGAGTCTACAGCCATCTGTTGCTGAGGATGAAGCAGGCAAGGAGGAGCGAGCACGGCCGTCTGGATGCAAGATGTGTTGACATGATTCTGATTGTCAGACAACATACACTCGATGTCTCCAACACCAGCCGAGGTGCGAGTCTACAGCCATCTGTTGCTGAGGATGAAGCAGGCAAGGAGGAGCGAGCACGGCCGTCTGGATGCAAGATGTGTTGACATGATTCTGATTGTCAGACAACATACACTCGATGTCTCCAACACCAGCCGAGGTGCGAGTCTACAGCCATCTGTTGCTGAGGATGAAGCAGGCAAGGAGGAGCGAGCACGGCCGTCTGGATGCAAGATGTGTTGACATGATTCTGATTGTCAGACAACATACACTCGATGTCTCCAACACCAGCCGAGGTGCGGGTCTACAGCCATCTGTTGCTGAGGATGAAGCAGGCAAGGAGGAGCGAGCACGGCCGTCTGGATGCAAGATGTGTTGACATGATTCTGATTGTCCGACAACATACACTCGATGTCTCCAACACCAGCCGAGGTGCGAGTCTACAGCCATCTGTTGCTGAGGATGAAGCAGGCAAGGAGGAGCGAGCACGGCCGTCTGGATGCAAGATGTGTTGACATGATTCTGATTGTCAGACAACATACACTCGATGTCTCCAACACCAGCCGAGGTGCGAGTCTACAGCCATCTGTTGCTGAGGATGAAGCAGGCAAGGAGGAGCGAGCACGGCCGTCTGGATGCAAGATGTGTTGACATGATTCTGATTGTCAGACAACATACACTCGATGTCTCCAACACCAGCCGAGGTGCGAGTCTACAGCCATCTGTTGCTGAGGATGAAGCAGGCAAGGAGGAGCGAGCACGGCCGTCTGGATGCAAGATGTGTTGACATGATTCTGATTGTCAGACAACATACACTCGATGTCTCCAACACCAGCCGAGGTGCGAGTCTACAGCCATCTGTTGCTGAGGATGAAGCAGGCAAGGAGGAGCGAGCACGGCCGTCTGGATGCAAGATGTGTTGACATGATTCTGATTGTCAGACAACATACACTCGATGTCTCCAACACCAGCCGAGGTGCGAGTCTACAGCCATCTGTTGCTGAGGATAAAGCAGGCAAGGAGGAGCGAGCACGGCCGTCTGGATGCAAGATGTGTTGACATGATTCTGATTGTCAGACAACATACACTCGATGTCTCCAACACCAGCCGAGGTGCGGGTCTACAGCCATCTGTTGCTGAGGATGAAGCAGGCAAGGAGGAGCGAGCACGGCCGTCTGGATGCAAGATGTGTTGACATGATTCTGATTGTCCGACAACATACACTCGATGTCTCCAACACCAGCCGAGGTGCGAGACCATGGGTGCGAGTCTACAGCCATCTGTTGCTGAGGATGAAGCAGGCAAGGAGGAGCGAGCACGGCCGTCTGGATGCAAGATGTGTTGACATGATTCTGATTGTCCGACAACATACACTCGATGTCTCCAACACCAGCCGAGGTGCGAGACCATGGGTGCGAGTCTACAGCCATCTGTTGCTGAGGATGAAGCAGGCAAGGAGGAGCGAGCACGGCCGTCTGGATGCAAGATGTGTTGACATGATTCTGATTGTCAGACAACATACACTCGATGTCTCCAACACCAGCCGAGGTGCGAGTCTACAGCCATCTGTTGCTGAGGATGAAGCAGGCAAGGAGGAGCGAGCACGGCCGTCTGGATGCAAGATGTGTTGACATGATTCTGACTCGATGTCTCCAACACATGAGCATGGGTCGGGAACAAAAGCAGAGTGTCAATGAAACACTTGAGTGTCTCCCCGACGTGTCAGTTGAGCGAGCTAAACACCCATCAAGTACGTCCTGAACAGATTCGCTTCGGTTCATTTGATGGATTTTGCTAAACGGAAGCCAAACGCGAGAGTGCTTTGCGATTAAACCTCGAATCCTACATTTTACGAACCAAATACGAACCAATCCCAACTGATCCAAACTGGCGGCGTAATTGACTGGCAGAGGCGTATTTACAAATGAAATGTGAAAAGAGATTGTGGTGGTTTGGTTTGGGGTTCTGTCTGACCTCCTTCCACCCGACATGCGTGGATTACGTTCAGCTCTGATCAGGCAGGATTCATATCCCTGCATGAGAAGTGATCATTTACTCACAGTCACAGATACTTTGTTTTATTCCTGGGCGATGTTTTTCTGAAAAGAACTCTTGTGCGCCTGATTTGTCAATGAAGAGATAGAACATTCATTTTATGAGGGACGAGAATTTCAACAATTGCTTGCAACTTTATAGTAAATGATCAGTGATGTGAGAAAAACAGTGAGAAGACTGTGAGATGAATCCACAACGGGCTGGAATACTCAATCGTCTAATCAAGACATTATATGTCATAGACCAAATTGGCGGTACAGCCATTCAGATATAATCACTTCAAAGTTCAAACCATTGAGGGATGGTGGTGCGATGACGTCATGCGAAGGTCACGTGACATGCCATCAGGGATGGTGGCGCGATGACGTCATGCGAAGGTCACGTGACATGCGACGTGAATGCGGCTATGAAGAGTAAGTGGGCCAACCACGAGGCTACACATCCAGGTCGATGTCACGTGATTGGTCCATTGTTTCATTCGAGAACGCGTCGCGTTTTAATTAGAGAAAATAATCAACGAACAATCACCGATATTGATTTTGAAAGTTCAGCTTGTTCGTGGCTTCGATTTGACATTTCACATAGAGACTCTTGTAACATGCATTTGTCTAACTCTAATACATGTTGCAGATTAGTTACTCAATGTCCCACTCATGAGGACAACCGCTATTTCAGAGACCTCGTTGAAGACTTGAAGTGACAAAGTTGAAGTGAAGAAGTTAGGAGCTGTATGAAATATGGTTTTTACTGATTCCCTCAGTTAGGTGAATGGAGTAGTTAATTCAGGAGAAGTTAATTTAAATGAGTAGTTAATTCAGTAGTTAATTCAGTTAATTTAATAGAAGCTGATTTGACATTCAGAGTTGCGCTGAATTTCAACGTGTACATTTAGTTTTATGCAACAATTAAATGCTCTTAATTTCTGGGATGTCAAATCAATCAACGAATTCATTTACAACTTTGTCCCTTCAGATCTTCATCGAGACGATTACAATGCTAAAAATGGAGGATGGTTTCAATTGTCTTCTTACCTCTATTGTTAACTCAATGTCGAAGCATTTTCATAAGCCGTCTGTTTGTCAAGTAGATGACAGAAAGAGAAGTGATTATAGATAGATTCAACAGTCGCTTCTCCTGAGCCATGTTCTTTGTTCCTACCCTTGACAGGGATGTACAATATAGCGTAGAGATTATAGAAGCTGGCGGAATGCATTTCATTCATACGAATATGTATGATAATATCCATTGACAAACGCTTCTTGTTTGGGACCTGCAACTCTGTCGTCGACGTGTACAGACAAAGGGGCCGTCGCGTCTTATCGTAATGGACCAAGGTCAACCGCGACGGCTGAGATTGTCTCACATTTTACCAGATTGAAGGAAAAACTGAGCTGTTCAACATGCTTCGTGCTCTGATGGTGTCGTGATCTCGACGATCATTCAAAGCTGAAGTTTTAGCAGGAGACACTCTTTAGTTGACAATGATGTGATGAGCTGAAAGTGTGTAAACGCCTTGAGCACGAGGAAGTAATCTGGTGACGTCACGAGCCGAGCCGTGGTCTATGATCGCAATCATCTCTGTTTCAATGAACATGTCGCGTCTGATCGAGCCACGATCCTGTCAATCCTGTTCCCGACAGCCCACGGTGTTAATTACAGCCTGTTAATTAATAGAATGCCAAGTGCTGGTTGCTAAGCTACCGTCGCAACACTCGCGTTCAAACATTGTTCGAAACAAAACAAAATGTGAACACATCTTTTACAGCTGACCTCGTGACGTGCAAAAAAAAAGTTAATAAGGAAAAAGATAAAACGTACTGATGAATTCCATCAATCTTAGAACTATTAGTAGAGTAGGTACGTTCCTAGTATTTGCCTGTCGACTGAGGGAATACCACGAAAAGACCTCAGTCAGGAAGGACGGCCGCGGGAATCGAACCCGGGCATCCGGAATACAAGTTCAGAGCGTTACCTCTCATCCTAAGCGAAAAGCCTAAAGGTATTTGTATGATATTACGTAATTCGATAATGGAAACATGAACTTAATGCTCGCTTAATGCAATGCAATATGCAATTTGATGATCGACTGTTTGTGATCTGCTTCAAAGCATTTTCTAAATAACTTATATCTCTCTGTAAAAGAGGGAAGTTTAATAAACAATTACACGATTCATTTTGGAACAAATTGAATTGAGAATAATCATTGATTTGAGCTTATCCCTGTTTGTTGAAAGTTCCTTTAAATATGAGAGACTATGGTTATAAATTGTTGATCAATTGAATAGATAAATCTTGTCTGCTTTCTCCAACAGCCTCGTTTCCTCGTGATTCCGAGGCGAGAAGGAGAACAGACACTCTGTATTCAACTCGATTATTATTATTACTTTCTCGACAAGATTTTGTATTGCGGCGTCATATAAAGTAATGCAAGTGCAACACTGTAATGATGATAACACAATATTAGCAACCTGCAATAATAATTCATAACCCACCTACATATAATCGTGGATACGTTGTCTTACGCGTTGTATTCAGCCTTGATAATGTTAACTTATCATTTCCTGTTCCTCCATGCAAGTTAAATAATAGTACAATTAAGATTGGAGTGAACAAAACAGTGAACAATGTGTTCGATTCAAAATAAATGACATCTGGATATAAAAGTGATGATTTGAATAACTTTTACATTAAATAACTTTTGTAAATTAGACTGAACGTTTTGAGATAAGGAAGGTCTGAATTCTGCGGAGGTTATTCAGTAGCTAATGGATCTTCCAGTAATACGAAGACATATTGATTTTGTTTTGTCGGCGGCGAATGTTTGAAATACAATTCTTTGCTGTGACAAGCATGTTGCTGAGCACATTGCAGGAACTAGGAATTGAGGGCGACCAAAGCTTTTTAACAGATTCAGGTCATTTGAGGGACGTACTTAATAATAAACCTTGCGAGTTCGATGACCTGGCGCGAGAGAGAGAGAGAGAGAGAGAGAGAGAGAGAGAGAGAGAGAGAGAGAGAGAGAGAGAGAGAGAGAGAGAGAGAGAGAGAGAGAGAGAGAGATCGTGTAGGTTGTTTGTAAAATGTGTTAAAGAGGTCAGCCACTCACCAGACAGATGAAAGGAGAAACTCGGAAGCCAGCCAATCGGGTGAGTCGACAAGAAGACGTCGACCAATCAGATGCAAGCTCGTGTTTGAATATTTCTACCTGATGTCAATTAGCGGCGTGGATGTTGACGTATCGATCAGTCACGTGTCACGCTGCTTGACCATCGCCTGTTATCTTCATCTCTTGTGTTTTCAACATAAAAAGTCTTCTTTTTACGATCCTAAAATTAATAACAAATTAGATCGAATCCATTTAGGATTGCACTGGAAATTTGCAGCAAAGTCGTTGGAGAATTCTCTCAATAATCAAAATGATATGATACGACTGTATGACCATGTATGATGTGTATAAACTAGGAAAACGCTCTGAGTAACGCGTTGATGAGCGAGCACGGATACGCGCAACACCTCGAACCGAAATTCAGTCTTTCGAAAATATCATTAAAAGCCATTAATTCTAGAATTTCGTCAGACTTATATAAAAATCTCCAAATATTCCTAAAATATTAGTCCCAATAACCATGCAAAGCTTTAAGTTGATCGATTGAACTTCTGTTCCTTGTTAATATTCAAAAATCACAGAATTTTTTAAAATAATATACCTGGGACCACTCATATGATATAAGTGTGTGTACTTACACAATATTAAATCGATCTGTTGAACGGTCATATCAGTTTCATACGTTTGAAAGTTTCTGCTCTAACTAACTTGGAATGGAACTATGAAGAGTTAAGTTGCTGTGATCAATATTTTCGAGAAATTTGACAGCCAACAGGCAAAATGTCCGTAAAATGTCAATAACACAAAAAATTTGAACCAATCACAGGATCCCTTTCAAAAACGATTCCAGAGACCGCCGTTAGAATGTGTACAAAATCTCAGAGCGATTGGTTTGTGTGGTTTAACCATTGGTTTAACCTGGGCAGTGCAGCAGGCAAAACACACACACACACACACACACACACAGAGAAACTGGCATAAGAGTTCTGTGGTGACGCCCGCTACGCTCGCTCAATAATAAATGCAATGAAATGAAATGAATCAAGCGTCAGGAGAATATTCTCGACGTGATGTCGGAAGCCCGTGAATACACTTGGCTTCCCGAGAGCAGACCTCGGAGCAGACATCGAGAGAACACGCGACACATTCCCAGAAGTTCCTCGCAATGTTCTGATCATCTGACACGATCTGACACATGTACTTGGGAAATGATCGTCTCTCTTTGTCTTGTTTGCACCGTCCAAGTAGCACGATCAACTAATGAACTGACATGACATCAGGCTGCAGTAGATTTGCATTATCATTGAGACCAACATTGATCACAATTACACATTTTCTCCGAAATCAGTCAAGAACTTCGGGAGTTAATGACATTTTAAGCTCATTTTAAATATAGTTGTCAAAATTGAGCTGCCGCCGCACATTGTTGCAACTGATTTGGTTTTATTTTCCCTCCAGTTTTTGATAACCAACTCCAACTTCTTCTTTCTCTTGAGGAGAGTTGGTGATACCTGGAGGGAAAACAAAAGCAAATGATTTGCCAGTGATCAAGGTGCGGCTCGCTTGTCAACGTGTTCCACATAACATGAAATCTCCTGGCAATGATACATGCAGTAGTTGTTGAATGCAACTCACTGTTGTCGCAGAGAAGGTGTCGTCGCGACATTCCTCGACCAGCCCAGCCCCTGCTCGTCATGTCGGCCGACACCCGCGCGACACAGTGTGATACATGCAGTAGTTGTTGCATGCAACTGACTGTTGTCGCAGAGAAGGTGTCGTCGCGACATTCCTCGACCAGCCCAGCCCCTGCTCGCCATGTCGGCCTACACCCGCGCGACACAGTGTGATACATGCAGTAGTTGTTGCATGCAACTGACTGTTGTCGCAGAGAAGGTGTCGTCGCGACATTCCTCGACCAGCCCAGCCCCTGCTCGTCATGTCGGCCGACACCCGCGCGACACAGTGTGATACATGCAGTAGTTGTTGCATGCAACTGACTGTTGTCGCAGAGAAGGTGTCGTCGCGACATTCCTCGACCAGCCCAGCCCCTGCTCGTCATGTCGGCCGACACCCGCGCGACACAGTGTGATACATGCAGTAGTTGTTGCATGCAACTGACTGTTGTCGCAGAGAAGGTGTCGTCGCGACATTCCTCGACCAGCCCAGCCCCTGCTCGCCATGTCGGCCGACACCCGCGCGACACAGTGTGATACATGCAGTAGTTGTTGCATGCAACTGACTGTTGTCGCAGAGAAGGTGTCGTCGCGACATTCCTCGACCAGCCCAGCCCCTGCTCGTCATGTCGGCCGACACCCGCGCGACACAGTGTGATACATGCAGTAGTTGTTGCATGCAACTGACTGTTGTCGCAGAGAAGGTGTCGTCGCGACATTCCTCGACCAGCCCAGCCCCTGCTCGTCATGTCGGCCGACACCCGCGCGACACAGTGTGATACATGCAGTAGTTGTTGCATGCAACTGACTGTTGTCGCAGAGAAGGTGTCGTCGCGACATTCCTCGACCAGCCCAGCCCCTGCTCGCCATGTCGGCCGACACCCGCGCGACACAGTGTGATACATGCAGTAGTTGTTGCATGCAACTGACTGTTGTCGCAGAGAAGGTGTCGTCGCGACATTCCTCGACCAGCCCAGCCCCTGCTCGCCATGTCGGCCTACACCCGCGCGACACAGTGTGATACATGCAGTAGTTGTTGCATGCAACTGACTGTTGTCGCAGAGAAGGTGTCGTCGCGACATTCCTCGACCAGCCCAGCCCCTGCTCGTCATGTCGGCCGACACCCGCGCGACACAGTGTGATACATGCAGTAGTTGTTGCATGCAACTGACTGTTGTCGCAGAGAAGGTGTCGTCGCGACATTCCTCGACCAGCCCAGCCCCTGCTCGTCATGTCGGCCGACACCCGTGCGACACAGTGTGATACATGCAGTAGTTGTTGCATGCAACTGACTGTTGTCGCAGAGAAGGTGTCGTCGCGACATTCCTCGACCAGCCCAGCCCCTGCTCGTCATGTCGGCCGACACCCGCGCGACACAGTGTGATACATGCAGTAGTTGTTGAATGCAACTGACTGTTGTCGCAGAGAAGGTGTCGTCGCGACATTCCTCGACCAGCCCAGCCCCTGCTCGTCATGTCGGCCGACACCCGCGCGACACAGTGTGATACATGCAGTAGTTGTTGCATGCAACTGACTGTTGTCGCAGAGAAGGTGTCGTCGCGACATTCCTCGACCAGCCCAGCCCCTGCTCGTCATGTCGGCCGACACCCGCGCGACACAGTGTGATACATGCAGTAGTTGTTGCATGCAACTGACTGTTGTCGCAGAGAAGGTGTCGTCGCGACATTCCTCGACCAGCCCAGCCCCTGCTCGTCATGTCGGCCGACACCCGCGCGACACAGTGTGATACATGCAGTAGTTGTTGCATGCAACTGACTGTTGTCGCAGAGAAGGTGTCGTCGCGACATTCCTCGACCAGCCCAGCCCCTGCTCGCCATGTCGGCCGACACCCGCGCGACACAGTGTGATACATGCAGTAGTTGTTGCATGCAACTGACTGTTGTCGCAGAGAAGGTGTCGTCGCGACATTCCTCGACCAGCCCAGCCCCTGCTCGTCATGTCGGCCGACACCCGCGCGACACAGTGTGATACATGCAGTAGTTGTTGCATGCAACTGACTGTTGTCGCAGAGAAGGTGTCGTCGCGACATTCCTCGACCAGCCCAGCCCCTGCTCGTCATGTCGGCCGACACCCGCGCGACACAGTGTGATACATGCAGTAGTTGTTGCATGCAACTGACTGTTGTCGCAGAGAAGGTGTCGTCGCGACATTCCTCGTCATGTCGGCCGACACCCGCGCGACACAGTGTGATACATGCAGTAGTTGTTGCATGCAACTGACTGTTGTCGCAGAGAAGGTGTCGTCGCGACATTCCTCGACCAGCCCAGCCCCTGCTCGTCATGTCGGCCGACACCCGCGCGACACAGTGTGATACATGCAGTAGTTGTTGCATGCAACTGACTGTTGTCGCAGAGAAGGTGTCGTCGCGACATTCCTCGACCAGCCCAGCCCCTGCTCGCCATGTCGGCCGACACCCGCGCGACACAGTGTGATACATGCAGTAGTTGTTGCATGCAACTGACTGTTGTCGCAGAGAAGGTGTCGTCGCGACATTCCTCGACCAGCCCAGCCCCTGCTCGTCATGTCGGCCGACACCCGCGCGACACAGTGTGATACATGCAGTAGTTGTTGCATGCAACTGACTGTTGTCGCAGAGAAGGTGTCGTCACGACATTCCTCGACCAGCCCAGCCCCTGCTCGTCATGTCGGCCGACACCCGCGCGACACAGTGTGATACATGCAGTAGTTGTTGAATGCAACTCACTGTTGTCGCAGAGAAGGTGTCGTCGCGACATTCCTCGACCAGCCCAGCCCCTGCTCGTCATGTCGGCCGACACCCGCGCGACACAGTGTGATACATGCAGTAGTTGTTGAATGCAACTCACTGTTGTCGCAGAGAAGGTGTCGTCGCGACATTCCTCGTCATGTCGGCCGACACCCGCGCGACCTTGGCCTGCCGATAACGAGGCAATAAACACGCCATCTAGAACCACCCCAAAGTCTCTGCCCGATCATCGCATTCCTCGCCCGTCTTCTAGCATTCAATCGACATTTAGGTATAAAGAATTTATTGGAAGAAAAGAATTTCCCTCGTTTGAAAAGAATGCTGGACGCTGATATCTCTGGAGGTATTAACTACCAAGCATTACGTACTGGATTGCAATGCTATAGAACATTGTTTCCTACTGAGCGTCTCGGTGGCTCCGCGGACCTGTCCAAGACATTTCAAACTCGTGTAATAAAACACTCAATTCAAACAAGAAAAATTAGTTCTAAATCAAATTTCAAAAATTACTATATAAATTATTTGATCAGATCGCAAAGACATGGTCAAAATCGGTCAAAATTCATTCCTGAAAATTTAAATTACTCCGGGCTTGTGCTGCCCGAACCCGCTGGCTTGGAACCCTGAAGTTTTGTTATATTTCGGGCACTATCTACACACCTTGGCTAGGGCATCATAGGCTGAAATCAATCATGTTGGTTCTCTTGTTAAACAATTGCTCTTGTTTCTGACGGAGCGGCGCGGAAAAGTCCCATTGACCGTGTGTGCGTTTCCGTTTCTTTCTTATGACCAATCACAAGTCCAGAAACCGCTCACGGCAGACTTGTGATTGGTTCATAGAAAAAACGGAAAACGCAAAACGTAAAAAGCGATCTGTGTGGGCCCGGGCCCCGCAAGTTCGTGTCCACTGCTTGATTTGACAGTTCCTTCTGTGTCATTAACACACCCAATGCTGATGCGAACAGCTCAAGCCTTGTTTGAAGATAAAAACACATAAAATCCATCACTCATTTCTTTATTCGAACTGAACGCTGCACAAATTGAAGTAAAAAGCTCTCAATCGACTTTGTCGAACTTCCTGCATGACGGGGTTGGGGGGGGGGGGGGGCACATCCTGTGGGGGGGGCAAGAGCCACGCTTATTAGGAAATTAGATGAATTTCCCTGCCACTACAGGGAAACTGCCCCCCCCCCCCCCCCCCCCCCCCACCACCGGCGACCATTCACAATAATTATAATTCGTTCATTAGGTGGCTGGCACTTTGCCAAGCGGCGACATTTACAGCGGCCGAGAAGAGAGAAAGAGCTTTTAAAGTTTTATGCGAACTTATTTACACTCTTCGTGCTTTGGAACTAAAACTAAAACCACGCTCACGACATTAGTAAATCGCTGGTGATTCGCATCAGATGATTAGCGAAGAAGCAATTGCATTAGTTTGTCGACGCTACTTTCAAGCTCTAATGCGGGATTCTATCACTTAGGTACCTATTATATGACTTGATGAGGATATCATCGCATTACACTGTTATGTTTGTGTTTGAATGGAATCTTGGTCGATGCCTCCTGATGTAATTGCCATGCAATTAGCAAGTATCTGGTCTTATAATAAAACAATTTTTGAACTTTTCCTCTGGTAATGTCAAATGTTAAAAACCACTACACCACTGACATTACCAGAGGAAAAGTTCAAAAATTGTTTTATTATAATAGCACACCTGGTATATAATCTTCTAATTGTTTTATAAAGTATCTGGTCTGCATCGACTATCTATTGCAGACATTGCATTAGCAGGTTGCTACCAAAACAAAGTCAACCTATTCTCTTTGGACTCCAATGGAAGATGGAAGAGAATGCTCCGGATCTTCCTGATCTGTCAATGATCAAGCGCTGTTGCATGCAGTGTTATCTGCCTCGTGTGCGCATGCGTCTCACCATGCGATTATACAGCAAGTGACTGAGATGTGGCAACACTGTAGCTCAGTTGCTCCACAGAGATGTTGTCTGTCATTTTATTATGAGAGTCAGTTTTACAGTAATTTCCTATGCTCTATGGTGCTTATAATAGGGTAGCAACCCCTATATTATAAACACATTGGGGAAGCTCTGGTTTCAATGACTTTTCACTTGCAGTCTGAATGTTCAGATAGTGTTGACTTGTTTTACAGTTTCACTGACGAATATCGTTGTAAAACTCTTGCAAATGAAACAAACGAACTATAATATCTTGATTGGACTATTTGCTGATAAAGAAGAACATTCCTGATTGGTCATGGACCCTTCTTGTCATTCTGTTGCGAACATCTTGCAAATATGTTATAATGATTCGTTACAAGCTACGGGGGCACGTGCGTGAAGTTGGCACCCCCCCAGAAAGCAATCGATTTGAAATTCTCCAAATATTTAGTGCTGATTTAGTGCTAATTAGTGCCGTTAATTTTGGATTTAGTGCTGCAACCCATGGGAAGTAATTAGCGTTTATCTGTGGGGGGTGCCAACTTCACGGTCCAGCACCCCCCATGAAAACAATCGATCTGAAATTCTCCAGATATTTAGTGCTGATTTAGTGCTAATTAGTGCCGTTGATTTTGGATTTAGTGCTGCAATCCCTGGGAAGTAATTAGCGTTTTTGTGTGGGGGGCGCAGCACCCCCCATGAAAGCAATCGATCTGATATTCTCCAAATATTTAGTGCTGATTTAGTGCTAATTAGTGCCGTTGATTTTAGATTTAGTGCTGCAACCCCTGGGAAGTAGTCAGCGTTTTTCTGTGGGGGGTGCCAACTTCACGGTCCAGCACCCCCCCATGAAAGCAATCGATCTGAAATTCTCCAAATATTTAGTGCTGATTTAGTGCTAATTAGTGCCGTTGATTTTGGATTTAGTGCTGCAACCCCTGGGAAGTAATTAGCGTTTTTGTGTGGGGGTCGCAGCACCCCCCATGAAAGCAATCGATCTGAAATTCTCCAAATATTTAGTGCTGATTTAGTGCTAATTAGTGCCGTTGATTTTAGATTTAGTGCTGCAACCCCTGGGAAGTAGTCAGTGTTTTTCTGTGGGAGGTGCCAACTTCACGGTCCAGCAACCCCCATGAAAGCAATCGATCTGAAAATCTCCAGATATTTAGTGCTGATTTAGTGCTAATTAGTGCTGTTGATTTTATATTTAGTGCTGCATACCCTGGGAAGTAATTAGCGTTTATCTGTGGGTGGTGCCTTCACGGTCCTAATTACTTCCCAGGGGTTGCAGCACTAATTCTAACATCAACGGCACTAATTAGTACTAAATCAGCACTAAATATCCGGAGAATTCCGGATCGATTGCTTTCACGGGGGGTGCTGGACCGTGAAGTTGGCACCCCCCACAGATAAACGCTAATTACTTCCCAGGGGTTGCAGCACTAAATCTAAAATCAACGGCACTAATTAGCACTAAATCAGCACTAAATATTTGGAGAATTTCAGATCAATTGCTTTTACGGGGGGTGCTGGACCGTAAAGTTGGCACCCCCCACAGATAAGCGCTAATTACTTCCCAGGGGTTGCAGCACTAAATCTAAAATCAACGGCACTAATTAGCACTAAATCAGCACTAAATATTTGGAGAATTTCATATCGATTGCTTTCATGGGGGGTGCTGCGCCCCCCACACAAAAACGCTAATTACTTCCCAGGGGTTGCAGCACTAAATCTAAAATCAACGGCACTAATTAGCACTAAATCAGCACTAAATATTTGGAGAATTTCAGATCAATTGCTTTCATGGGGGGTGCTGGACCGTGAAGTTGGCACCCCCCACAGAAAAACGCTAACTACTTCCCAGGGGGTGCAGCACTAAATCTAAAATCAACGGCACTAATTAGCACTAAATCAGCACTAAATATTTGGAGAATTTCAGATCGATGGCTTTCACGGGGGGTGCTGCGCCCCCCACACAAAAACGCTAATTACTTCCCTGGGGTTGCAGCACTAAATCCAAAATCAACGGCACTAATTAGCACTAAATCAGCACTAAATATCTGGAGAATTTCAGATCGATTGTTTTCATGGGGGGTGCTGGACCGTGAAGTTGGCACCCCCCACAGATAAACGCTAATTACTTCCCAGGGGTTGCAGCACTAAATCCAAAATAAACGGCACTTATTAGCACTAAATCAGCCCTAAATATTTGGAGAATTTCAAATCGATTGCTTTCATGGGGGGTGCCAACTTCACGCACGTTACGGGGGCTGCACACCTGGACGAAGAAATATCAGCAAAGTTGTCAAGCACGATGTCAAGCAATTCCTTCAAGTAAACAGTTTGTACGAATACATTTCAAGCGGAATCGTGTTTCTATTCAGAGAATTGATCATGAAATGTGGTGTGTAGGTTGACAAGCAGTGTATGATTAGCAATGGTCCCAGGTTGTTGGTTGTTGCCATGGTTATCATCACTCAGCTATCTGCAATGTAACGGTTCGAAGCGAGCCGCGACAACTGCGCCGGAAGTGTGAAGGAGTCTTATCATTATCAGCTGCAGCCACAAGGCCCGGGTTCGAAATAGACCTGATAATGACCCCCCCCCCCCCCTCCAGACGTCATCCTGTGGCAAGGCGTCGGTGGGTGCTGCGCTAAAAATACCGCCGCAGCGTCGTTCTGTGCACTATTGTCAGATCTCTCACATCGCAGTGTTCACTTTTCTTCATGTGATTTAATTATCAAATCATGTAGAATTTAAAATTAAGATTATTGACAGCCATTTGCAAGGGAACATGCTTGAGATAGCTCTGGCACGTGCCGTTTCCAATTCTACACATTTCCATTTCAATCGATCGATAATCTCCTAACTTAACAATGAGCCTTCGATTTATCCATTAGTCATTTACAAAGCCATGGAATGAAGAAAACATTGGAGAGGGTTTTGGAAATCTGAGTTACGTCGAAATACGCAGCAAAACTGTCAAATTTGATTGTGATGTGCATCTAAATGGTCTACACAATCTTTGGGTGATTCTGTTGGACATTGTTGTTCTCTAATTTCAAATATATTTCATTGATTCTTGAGGTGAGCTCATGAACCAGTAATTCTTCCCCAATCACATTTGTGATGGGACATGAGTCATTGTGTCAAGCCCCAGTTACAAGGTGCAATTTCTTGAA
The DNA here is from genome assembly GCA_934045905.1 of Leuctra nigra. Lineage (NCBI taxonomy): Eukaryota > Metazoa > Arthropoda > Insecta > Plecoptera > Leuctridae > Leuctra > Leuctra nigra. The sequence continues at coordinate 1,273,830 of OW203761.1, forward strand.
CAACTTCTGTGTCACAGAAGTTCTGCACATGTGCAGATTCCCTTTATCATCTCAAAAGTGATACTGCGCACGAGCAGAACCTCTGTGGCACAGAAGTTGTTCAAGAAATTGCACCTTGTAACTGGGACTGTATTTGCTGACATTAGCCAACATTGTAATATGATTACATCGTTCTAAAAGTGTGCAACGCAAAATCGAGAAAATGGACTTCCGGCCTTCTACCTGTGAGGTGCAGATATAATTGAATGAAAAGTTCTTGAAACATTTTAGGTACGCGTATCCCAGCAAGTTGGCTCAAGTAGTAGCTGTCGTTTGCACTCCGGAGGTCGTGATTCGATACCCGGATAGTCCTTTCCTTTCTGACTGAGGAAGACAAATGCTTGGAAGGTTCTCAATTAATAGTCCTCGGCCTCCTCCATCCCACATTTCATACATCTCTTTCTTCAGCCAGCATAATCATTCATCCGTCGCCAGAGGTAAGTTGCAGAACAGAACAACCTTAATCTATCCTCAGAACCTTCACGTCATCCTGCGTTATATCGTTCATTATCTCAACAAATAATCTACCTATACATGTATTTTTAGTTTTTACATTATCTTGATGTAATACTTTTATCTTCGATAAAAAAGCAGTTATTATATAAAACATTTCCTCACGCAGTCTTCCATCCCGCTCCTTCACCAAACAATAGAGACCACCATTTTGTTTAGTTCCTCCATTTTGTGCCTCTCCTCTGCGTGATCAATACAATAACATCTCATTTGAAACATTTTGTAACAAATTATTAGGTAGTACTTCTGTTCTAGTCAGATTGATCTGCAAAGGAAGAGATTCTTGAGGAGCAGTAATCATTTGCATAATACAGTGGTACCTTAACGTAGCACTGATGTGCAACTAGACTGAGTCGTGGAATTACTAATTGATGATAGGGAGATGATGATGAGGCTGTGTAAGGTGGGAAGAACCTTCCTCGTGTAAAGATCACGGTCTCGGGGATCGAACTCAGTCCCAATGGCCCCGGCTTTGGAAGACGCTTTCTGATGATTCATCGCTTCAAAAGAAACAACGGCGGTTGTAATAAACAGTGCGCTCGTCGACTTACATGGAGGTCAATTGTTATCGGAAAGTCAAGCTATAAATTCGGAATGATTTCTCCGTGCATTGCTTTACCTTGGAGAAACCTGTTGACAACGGCTCGGGCGATGATAACAATTACTGGGTAATTGTGACATGTGTTCGCCTCATTATCTGCAGTCACGTGGCGCGTGTTAATCAATTCATTTCTTGACGCGTGTTTACTTAATTCCTCGCTGTATTCCAACACACGATCCGCCAACCTGACGTCACTCACAGAGTTTAAGTTGCTGGTTTATTTCATGACATTCCAGCGACAAAGCAGACTTCTGTTCAAGTAACAGTTGATTAGGACTCGGGGCTAACAGGTCTAATCGGGGCTCAAACCAGGGACCTCTCACTTGCCGTGAGAGAGTTCTAAAACCGGAGCTCTCGCCCGGCATGTTTAGGAGCTTTTGAAAGCCGGGATCTCTCCAAGCGAGCGAGACGACAGCCTGTCAGAGAGTTCCCGGGATCGAGGCCCTGTTCGGCAATGTTTTTCACTGGAAGTTTTCCATAACGCTGGATGCTGTAAAGGTGACACTGACAGCTCACAATTCGAATCTTGCAAATTACAACCACTTTATAAGTTTGAAGTTAGGTTTGCTGGATGTTTTTATCGTAACTATGGTGATTCACACTCATAAACAGCAACTAGCATTACTACAGTTTTATGTTGATATTTGAATTTTATGAAAGATGTGATGAAATATTACCGAGTTCTGTAAATATTTCAAAGATTTGCTGTAATTCCATTCATTGATTGCACGAACTTCTTTCGTTTACTTTCGGATGAAATTCAACTAGTATTTCAATCATTTTGAGTCATAAATAACAGAATGTAAAACGCATAGGTATTGCAAGAAAAACACTTTATGCAGCAGAATCTATATCAATATTGATTTCCTGAATACCAGGCAAATATAAAATATAGCTGATCTGTTAAAATCGGAGAGTAGATTTTTTTCAATTACTTCAAATCAAATGACTGTCATTTAATATCTTCTTTGGGGCTGCTCCTCAGTCAACATATTTTCCTCAGTCGTCACGTATTGGTAATGATCACCATTTCATAAGTTTGTGATAATTTAAATGGTCGTGACAAATATTGTGATTAAACGGAATCAATTTTTTGAAACAGTTGGATTTATTTAATTGTTTCAAATACCTTGATAAATAGAAGAAAATCTTTTAACAAATCTCGCAATCAAAGTAAACAAGCAGACAAATGACAGGAAATAAGCAATTTACTAGAAAAACACAAATAAACATGCCACTTATCTTCTTTCGAGATCATTGTGCGGTGTTTATGAATTGATTGATTGTATTGCGTCTTTCTTTCCTCATTCGTTGTTCAAATGAGGATTCTTGAAAGTGGGTGCAAAATGTTTCCATACCATGAAATAAATCACAAACGCAGTTGTCCAAACATTTTAGTAATAAGTTTGCTTCCTGTTTCGCTGTGAGTTTCTGTTTCTGTTATTCGTTTTATAGTTTTGTAGGTTTGCTACTCTTGGAAATGCCTCGATTCAACAACATGAACATCACGCAGTAACCAGCGACCAGCGACCAGCAACCAGCGACCAGCAACCAGCGACCAGAGACCATCGACCATCGACCAGCGACCAGCAAACAGAGACCAGCGACCAGCGACCAGCGACCAGCGACCAGCGACCAGCGACCAGCGACCAGCGACCAGCGACCAGAGACCAGCGAACAGCGACCAGCGACCAGCGACCAGCGACCAGCGACCAGCGACCAGTGACCAGCAAGCAGTGAGTTCCAATGTGCAAGTCGGATAAAGAGAGTCCCTTCAGTTAGGTTGGCAATGAAATTATCATCTGAAACACTCGCTGATTTCTGTTCTGATTCTTCTTTTCTCTTGAGATTGAGTTCTCTGCACAAGATCAGAACTGCATTCCACTGTGAAGCAGAATGCGCATGCGTATTGTCTAGTGAAGCATGTGGGCTATTTCCTGGTTGACACCGCCAATTACAAGCAAGAGCTCCTAATCGGGCGACCTTGATGCTAATCAATCACAATCGACTATCGATCCCGCAGTCGCAGTCGATATCATGAAGCTGGAATATTCAGGTCAGCAACTTTCTTTGTCGCTTCCTGAGACGCCGGGTTCGACTCCCGCTTTCACGTCACGACGAGCGAAGCGCGCGTTGCAGTGCGACTCTCAGGACCACCGCTGTCACGTCACGACTCACCCTCGTAGCGACGAGCGAAGCGCGCGTTGCAGTGCGACCAAATCGCGTTTCTAACTACACAATACCTCAGCGGTGGAAGAGAAGTCCATTTTCTCCATTTTGCGATGGATACTTTTGGAATTACGTATAATCATTAATCAAGCCCTGTCAATTGCCATTTGACTGATGTCAAAAATACTGATTCTCTTACAATGATTCATCACCATTATGTACTTCCAATAGTTCTTATGCCGGTTATATACCAATAAAAGAATTTGGCCGGCTTCTTTTGACGCCGACCCTACAAGTATGAGGCAGAAGATCATTGAAATGGACTACCGCCCTTCTACATCTGAGGTACAGTCATTAGGTATTTTAGCGGTGTGTAACGTCTCACTGCCCTGCTACTAAAAAGAGTTAAAGGGTTAAAGGCGATGGAATAGTGATTATAATGATAAGGAGATGAAGAGTGGTAGGAAGGACGGTCTTGGCCAATTAGTAGGGAACCTTCACATCATTTGCCTCTCGACTGAGGGAAACCACAAATAAACCTCAGTCACGATGACGACCGGTTATAAAGTGGATATCAAATGGAATGTTTAGTTACTTAAGAGGCAAACGGAAGCGAACGGGAATCGCACGGTTCGTCAGAGCGTTTTTTGAAATTGTGTCTTCCCACTTAATAATTTTAAAAAATCAGATAGTAACGACCCATAACAGCCTAATAGACTAAATAATGCCGCACACTGGAGTTCATTATGACCTCTGGAAATACGATTATTTTCGATTATTTTATTAAAAATATCGTATTTAACACTTTGAGGTCGCACCAGAGGTCATAATGAGCTCCAGTGGGCGTCATTATTTAGTATATTAGGCTGTTATGGGTCGTTACTATCTGATTTTTTAAAATTATTAAGTGGGAAGACACAATTTCAAAAAACGATCTGACGAACCGTGCGATTCCCGTTCGCTTCCGTTTGCCTCTTAATGAATTGCGAGTACAGAATTTAATCGATTCATTTGCCATTGAATCTCATTTGCATCTTCTTTAAGGTCAGAAGCAATCTACCTTGTCCTTTCCTGCACTTTTTGCATCGACCCATTAAAAAGTTGAAAATGTCAATGCTTAGCTGCATTAATGTTGTTTGAATTGATGTAGAGATTTCGACAAGAAGTAGAGGAATGTGGTCTCAGCAATCAGCAGAACAAATGTAGAACATGAACACAACACAAAAACTCATGGACGTTTTTGCTTCGTGATTCTTTCATTCTGTTTCTTATCGAATAAAACAGCACAATGACTGAGTTTACAATTATATTTCAAGCGCAAACCACAAACCAGATCAGTTCCGACATTTATCTCAGAACATATTTACAGCGTCTTGAGAATGAGTGGTTGTGTTTGGATTAGAGAGTTTATATTATACAATATTTCAATTTGTGATGAGGACCGGTTTCAAGGTACCTACTTCCTATTCTCAGCAACACAATTCTAATTTATGGTCATAAAATAGTCAGATTTAAACCTTGGAGGCAATGGAGTTATAAATATGATGCGAGAGGACTGCCACTAATTGGACCCGAAACAGAGCAGTGTTCAATCCAGACTTTATTGGGGGGGGGGGGGGGGGGGGGGGGGGGGGGGGGGGGGCGTATTAGGACCTTAGTAGGCCCTATAGGCAGTACTTTTATCGTAGCCCCCCCACATGTCCGAAATATTTTAATTTTTCCAGTGGTTAATTTGTAAAATAATAAGCGGGGAGACGATATTTAGTGTTATGATGAAGAAAAGAATGGCATGGGCGTCCGCAGGATTTCTGCGCTTACATGATCAGTCTGATTGTATATTAGTAGCACTTTTTCATTATTGCATTGTTCATTAGGCGCCGGTTATTCAACAAAACCGCTCAAAACTATGAAATTCCCGATACGATTGGAGACCAATCTCAAATTTTAATCATGATTAGATAAAAGACAAACTTATAGTGACCCGCAACTAATCTGTGGATTGGAATTTTCTTGAAAAAACTTGTATTTTACGAACCCCTAAGTGAGCTCAACCCATGAGAAGGTTCGGCAGAACAATGAGACATGGTGCGCAGGTAAAGTATAGGGGACGGGAAAATAAAATGACCCTTTTCCAATCCACAGATCGACTGCTGGACACTTTAGGGTTATCACTTGGCACATTTTTAAAATGAAATTTCATACGGCACCCATTGAGACAAGAAAATGTACAATTTTTCACCATAAATGAACTAATTATTACTAATTAACGAAGCAAAAAATTAAAAATGTACCAAGGGATAACCCTAAGTTTGCCTATTATCTAATATCATGGGTAAAATTTCAAATGATTCGCCAATCCATTTTGTCTCCAATCGTATCCAAAGAAGTGACTGCAACACGCGGCAAACGTGCTATTTGAGTGCTCGGAAATCAATGAAGAGTACGGGAAAATAACGCTGCGAGTAAAATGTCTTTGTAAAAATGAGTTTAATGTGCAATCTTGCAGTGATTTTTATCAGCTTTCAGAATATACCATCGGTTTTTTAAGAAAATATTGCCACAAAGTCTTGAAAAAATCTGAAATATTGATTTGTGTGCAAGATAGATACAAGTACTAACATAAAACTTCGTTTATCTCAGTTTCATCTGAATGTGACTTCTAGCGATCTTTCCTGTACCATTCAAATGTCATTTTCTGTATTGACATAATCATTCAAGATTTGTTTCTAAAATCGAAAATAATTATCCAACCTTTCAACAAGTCAGATAATTCACCCATAACTCCAATACCAGATAACAGATAACTCGAACTCTCACATAAATTATACTTGAGATATTACACATTTGAATCATAGAATGTCAAAGCTATCTCTGTGTCTGGGGGTCTGGGGGTCTGGGGGAGGGCTCACCAGCTCATGCGGGTCCATGGGGCATAGCCCCCAGGATAATTCTGATAACTTTTAACTCAATTGTAGGCATTTTGACGCGTTTTGATTATTCTAAAGTAGCAAAAAAAATAATATTCTCCGTAAAACGGGGAAAACGACACATCTGAAATTATTTATTTATTTGTATTTTCTATATTTATTATTTATAGACATCTTCTAAAAAAGTATTTAGAAAAGATTTTAAAAGATTTTATATAAAGATTATAATGATTTTACACTTCCGAATTTGAGTGTGTAAAGTGATTGACCACAAGTGTTTCAAGTTTCAAGTGAGCAATAAAATCAAACTCGTCAGCAAACATCAGGCTACGAAGTGGTTTATTTTCGACTCTCCACAATCCATCTTTTCCTGGTTGTCACAAAAACTGAGTTTTATCTGGAAAGGCTAGTGTAACATCAAGAG
>OW203761.1:1280702-1342981 GCA_934045905.1 Leuctra nigra
TCGACCAACACCGCGCAGCCCCAGGCGAGGATTAGGAGCAGTTTACTTTCGTAATGACAGGGAAATAAAACCCAATGATGTGCGCCTGCGCCGGGACTGTGCTTTACACTGCAAGCGGCGCCTCTGCAATTACCTGCAGGCGCCAGCGTTGCGTTTCACTCGGCGATAAATACTAAATCAACATGCAAATAAATCAGGCACATATCATGCTAACATTTCGAGCCTTTATTCTGTGGTAATCTGCTAACATGCGAGTAATTCGAGACGACACTTCTGGTAATCTTATAGCATGCGACTAATTCGAGCCAATACTTCTGGTAATCTTATAGCATGCGACTAATTCGAGCCGATACTTCTGGTAATCTTATAGCATGCGACTAATTCGAGCCGATACTTCTGGTAATCTTATAGCATGCGACTAATTCGTGCCAATACTTCTGGTAATCTTATAGCATGCGACTAATTCGTGCCAATACTTCTGGTAATCTTATAGCATGCGACTAATTCGAGCCAATACTTCTGGTAATCTTATAGCATACGACTAATTCGAGCCGATACTTGTGGTAATCTTATAGCATGCGACTAATTCGAGCCGATACTTGTGGTAATCTTATAGCATGCGACTAATTCGAGCCGATACTTGTGGTAATCTTATAGCATGCGACTAATTCAAGCCGATACTTGTGGTAATCTTATAGCATGCGACTAATTCGAGCCGATACTTGTGGTAATCTTATAGCATGCGATGCGACTAATTCGAGCCGATACTTGTGGTAATCTTATAGCATGCGACTAATTCGATCCGATACTTGTGGTAATCTTATAGCATGCGATGCGACTAATTCGAGCCGATACTTGTGGTAATCTTATAGCATGCGACTAATTCGATCCGATACTTGTGGTAATCTTATAGCATGCGATGCGACTAATTCGAGCCGATACTTGTGGTAATCTTATAGCATGCGACTAATTCGATCCGATACTTTTGGTAATCTTATAGCATGCGATGCGACTAATTCGAGCCGATACTTCTGGTAATCTTATAGCATGCGACTAATTCGAGCCGATACTTCTGGTAATCTTATAGCATGCGACTAATTCGAGCCAATACTTCTGGTAATCTTATAGCATACGACTAATTCGAGCCGATACTTGTGGTAATCTTATAGCATGCGACTAATTCGAGCCGATACTTGTGGTAATCTTATAGCATGCGACTAATTCGAGCCGATACTTGTGGTAATCTTATAGCATGCGACTAATTCAAGCCGATACTTGTGGTAATCTTATAGCATGCGACTAATTCGAGCCGATACTTTTGGTAATCTAATAGCATGCGATGCGACTAATTCGAGCCGATACTTCTGGTAATCTTATAGCATGCGACTAATTCGAGCCGATACTTCTGGTAATCTTATAGCATGCGACTAATTCGTGCCAATACTTCTGGTAATCTTATAGCATGCGACTAATTCGTGCCAATACTTCTGGTAATCTTATAGCATGCGACTAATTCGAGCCAATACTTCTGGTAATCTTATAGCATACGACTAATTCGAGCCGATACTTGTGGTAATCTTATAGCATGCGACTAATTCGAGCCGATACTTGTGGTAATCTTATAGCATGCGACTAATTCGAGCCGATACTTGTGGTAATCTTATAGCATGCGACTAATTCAAGCCGATACTTGTGGTAATCTTATAGCATGCGACTAATTCGAGCCGATACTTGTGGTAATCTTATAGCATGCGACTAATTCGAGCCGATACTTGTGGTAATCTTATAGCACGCGATGCGACTAATTCGATCCGATACTTGTGGTAATCTTATAGCATGCGATGCGACTAATTCGAGCCGATACTTGTGGTAATCTTATAGCATGCGACTAATTCGATCCGATACTTGTGGTAATCTTATAGCATGCGATGCGACTAATTCGAGCCGATACTTGTGGTAATCTTATAGCATGCGACTAATTCGATCCGATACTTGTGGTAATCTTATAGCATGCGATGCGACTAATTCGAGCCGATACTTGTGGTAATCTTATAGCATGCGACTAATTCGATCCGATACTTTTGGTAATCTTATAGCATGCGATGCGACTAATTCGAGCCGATACTTGTGGTAATCTTATAGCATGCGACTAATTCGATCCGATACTTGTGGTAATCTTATAGCATGCGATGCGACTAATTCGAGCCGATACTTGTGGTAATCTTATAGCATGCGACTCATTCGATCCGATACTTGTGGTAATCTTATAGCATGCGATGCGACTAATTCGAGCCGATACTTGTGGTAATCTTATAGCATGCGATGCGACTAATTCGAGCCGATACTTGTGGTAATCTGCTACACGGCCGTAATTCTTCGCAAACGCAAGCGACGCCAGATCCTGAGGCAGCGACGTCTCGTGAGCGTCCCGACGCCTGTGCAGAGGTTCGACCATGAGGCGAGCCAGCCGCTCAGTCCTCACGTCAATAATTCCTCACTCAGTCATAAGTACTACACAGATGGAAGTTTTTATTGAAATAATTAATGAACTGGCGTTGCGATGACAACGTGAACGATGATTCAGAGTTGAGGTCGAAGTCGGCCAGAAGCTCGAGAGTCGTGTTTAACGTGAACGATGATTCAGAGTTGAGGTCGAAGTCTGCCAGAAGCTCGAGAGTCGTGTTTAACGTGAACGATGATTCAGAGTTGAGGTCGAAGTCGGCCAGAAGCTCGAGAGTCGTGTTTAACGTGAACGATGATTCAGAGTTGAGGTCGAAGTCGGCCAGAAGCTCGAGAGTCGTGTTTAACGTGAACGATGATTCAGAGTTGAGGTCGAAGTCGGCCAGAAGCTCGAGAGTCGTGTTTAACGTGAACGATGATTCAGAGTTGAGGTCGAAGTCGGCCAGAAGCTCGAGAGTCGTGTTTGTCTGCCGATCAAATGCCTAGTCTTCTTCACTTGAATTCCATCACACAAGGAAATAGTTCCGAAACGAAACAGTACCTATCGTTGATTTATCATAAAGTTTTCTATAGGGATCAAAAATCTCAACACTCAATTCGGATTGCAATACCATTATTTTAACAAGCAAATGTAAGTTTTCATGGAAAATTATTGAAGGCATTTAAAGAGATTATTCTGAATCTCAAATGTCCAGAAAAAGTGGTCAGAACTAATCTCCGTTACGGTGTTGTCCTGTATGTTTTGAGAGAGCCACGACATTTTCAGTTTTGACTTATTTAAATGCAGCTTTCCTGAGATTTCTTGCGTATCAGGTGCAGTATTGTTTTTGCGAACATTTTTATAAATAGTAAATACACATTTCAAGGATTTATTAGAGGTAATTTTGCTGCCTTTTCGACTTATTTCATCACGAACAACGCAATATTTCCACGTCAACTTGTGTTGTGTTGCCATGGTGACACGGTAAGGTAATGTAAAGAAGAGCGTGGTTACCTCTCTTATTCGGGGACGGTTCATGGCACTCGGCCGCATGAATCTGTCGAACACTCCTGCATAATTCCGAGCTCATTCAAATGCAATGGAGCATGAAGGGTAAAGAAAGGTCATAATTACAACTATTATTGGCATGGGAATGGGCGGAAGAAGAATCATTCGCCTTCTGGAAGTATCCTTGTATGTGCAGTAATCACCGACATGGAACGACGCAGTTGAGCAGCTTGACTTCCACACACGATCGTTACGAGTACATGAGATCAGGTTCTCAGTTCCGATTCGTTCATTTACTCATTCGACGAGATTCGCAATAGCTGCGCTCTGGCGGTGGGAAAAACATGACTTGATTGGATGTTTCCATTTTTCACAAATTTTTTTGATGACGACAAATTTGATGAAAAGATACCAAAGAATGAAATTCTGCATAATATGCCTTCATAATAACAGCATATCATAGATCGTGTAGAAATACAGTGATTAATATAATATCATTGGACAATCATGCATAATCTTTGTCATGCATTTATTCACATAAGATCTGGAAGAAAATTGAAGCTCGTCGGTCAAGATCTGAACTCGCAGTAAATTGATTCCACCATTGCTGTGAAAAACATTGAGACTTTCACTGATAACGTTCAAGATAATGGACCTGTTGAATTAACATAGTTTCAACTTTGTTACACACCAAGTATTAAACACTATGATAATATCTATAATCTAAGTTGTATTACTTGTTGCATTGTAGATTAGATCGGATTAGATTATGTATGTTGTTCGTTGAATGTGAGTTGTTGGGGTATTGGCAAAGATTATCTCATCTGTGGTGTTACTCTGTTTTACACTTCATTGTACTTTGTGCAGTTTATAACTCGTTGTATGAGGTGCAATCTGCAGTGCGATTGTATAACTTCTTAGCTGAGATAATGGATCGTTATCTATACCAATTGATGAGAGTAATTTAGCCTATCAGAAGGTAAAGCAATTCAAAGTGCTTAAAGTCGACTTCCTGAGATAAATAATGTGATTATATTTCATATTCTCGTAGCTTTTGCACAATTCAAATGGTTAACAATGATATAAATAGTTTACTTTCATCAATTGGTATAGATAACGATCCATTCTCTCGGCTAAGAAAGTTATACAATCGCCCTGCAGAAACTAACATCGAGTTAATGAGTTTAGTGCGAGCGATTGATCACATCGTGTGAGAATCTTTTATGAATAACCTCCCGTTTTTCAATTATTGATATACATCAACTATTTGCCAAGCTAAAATATTTGAGTAAACTATTTGTTTACTACTTTACTATTTGTTGAGCTATTTCCAAAAAGTTGCAGAACCTTTATTCTTTAGCAGATAATCTAATAAAATATCCTCCAGTTTTCCGAGCATTGAATCTTCAAATAGTTGTCCAGATACAGCAGTTTGAGTACAACCTAAGGTACAACCCTTTCCTTTCTGTCCTTTCGTCGAATATTGCTCAAACTGCTGTCGCTTGGCAACTATTCTCGTCTCAACAATGTGATCAACCGAACTCATGCTGGCGTGCAATTAAAAGTCCCCGAACTCTCTGATTGCACCTCGTATTATTAGTTGCCCGTTTAGTTTAGTTCGTTTATTTTCTTATTTGTCTCTTGACGAGATACAATGGTTGCCAATGTAAATTACTGATGTACAGTAAACAGTAAGTAAAACAATACAAATGCAATTAACAAACAAGCTGTAGGATACTTGTACAAACTTAGTCCTAGTATAAATACATCCACTTTAGGGCCGGTATTACGAAAGTTAATCTGAATCGGATTAACTAAATATTGGACTAAATTGGCGGTACAGCCAATCAGATACCTCAAAATGATTGAAACAGTTGAATTAATCCAAAAGTTAGCTCGTCCAGCACAATTTAATTTTGATAATACCGGGCCATATACCTAAATGCAATTTTCTAAAAAGTAAAGACTGCCATCCTGCATGAAACAATTCCAGTCTGTGCGCAATTGTTTCTTAAAATTACAATTATTTCCATTCAGCTCGATCTGAATGTCGATGAAACATTCACCTCGGGAACCTCTGAATCCAGCAATGAATTGACGTCGTTTCATTAATCAGGAAACGATTCATTAGTTATTCTTTGACGCGTTTAGAACGGTTTTTATTCGACAAGAAATCTGGGAGTGAATTTCCTTCGCTTCGCCTTCAGTCAGAAACAAGTTTTATTTTTTCCTCTCTTCGACTTCGCTAATTAGATTACAAGTTTTTTCGGCGTTAATTTCATCGAATTAATGTGATTATTTCTGACGAAGTGGAGACGGACCTGTTTGCTCTGAACATCTACAATCTCGGTTATTTACTCGTTGTGTGAGCGAGGTGTGATAATAACTCAGGAAGATGTCTGCGGAACATTTGACTGAACATTTGACTGAGGCAAGTCGAGGAAACTCGACAGATGTGCGGAGAGTTCGACAGAAAAACTATCGACTTCTTCATTAAATCGAAATTTACGATCCCGCAATCTGACGAAAATGGTTAATTTTTTATGTCATTAAATTGTTTTGATCGATTCGTCGAGGAAATGTAGCCAATTTATAACCAGAATGCACCTAAATCGGCTTGATTTGTGTCTAAGCTAAATTAACTGCGTACACCCAACTCCAAGTGTTCGTACTGTGTTTCTCATAAGAGCACAATGTATAAACCGGTAGGAACACTTGGAGGTGGGTGTACATAAAATTAGACATCAGTGAGACTGTGGATTGGATTCAAAAATCTTGAGAGTCTGACCACATACTTTTAGAACGCAGGTACCAACTGTACGAATCCGATATTTTAAATGCAAATGCAATAAATGATGGGTTCTGGTTGAGATGTTCCAAAGAGAAGATACATAACCGAAAGATGGAACACTTTTGGCCACACATCGACTCTCGCGCCCTCTATCATAGGGAAATTGTTGTTTATTATTGTTATTTGCAAAAGTTTCAAGAGTGGGTCAAACAAATCGTGGAACCTCCATGTGATGTTCTGAGGTGAAACTCGTAGTTTATGTGTCCATGGGAGTGCCAATAAGTAGTTTCACTCGACTCGTGTCCGTCAGATCATGTAATATTGAGAACAAGGAATCAATGCGCATGAGTCGGCAGTTCTCGCCGCCAGTCGGGTAACATCGGGTATCTTCTGGGCTTCTTCACGACGCGTGCTGTCTGCTAACATGTTATTACAATGTTGAAAACAACCGCCTAGCGGATCACACACGGCCTTCCAGAACACACCGCACCGCGTCTCAAGGTCTCAGCATTGCATTTCCTGTTACATATTCCTCGCTCGGACAGTCTGGAGGCCCGGGTTCGAATCCCGTCGCGTCCTTCAAGACTCGGGCTCAGTCGAGAGAAAATGCAGGGAAGGTTCTCTCTACTAATAGCCCACGACCGCCTCCTCATCATCCTCATCATCAGTCATCATCGCAATTAGTTACAGAACTGTGAACATAACTGTGAACATAACTGTGAACATAACTGAACTAAAACAAATATCTGCATGATTTATTTGACTCTGGAAGGAAGAGTCTCTTCTGTTTCTGTTGATTGTATGTAAAGTGTGTTTTTGTCGCTTACGACCGACCAATCTTCCCCGCTCCTTCAGAATTAAAACCAACAAGAACTGACTGTCAAGTCATGTCATCCTAATGTGATGATATGACCCCCCCCCCACCCTTGCACAAGGACACGTGGCTGTGTTCCCACCGACCTGCCCTCGCGTCACCTGGTCAACATCAACATCAACATCAACCTGGTCAACATCAACATCAACATCAACATCAACATCAACCTGGTCAACATCAACATCAACATCTACATCAACCTGGTCAACATCAACATCAACATCTACATCAACCTGGTCAACATCAACATCAACATCAACTGATCAAGCACTGTCTAGTGTCTGGTCTGTTCTGCCCTCTAGCCACTGCTCTAGCCACTGCTTGGTCTGCGTTCTCACAGTGCAGTGAAAGAGCGCTCTGTGAAGCCTTGCTCTAATTCACAGCATAATGACTGCTTTATGACCCATTAGTGTTGTAAATGCAGCCAACAGCATTAAACATGGCGGTCTGATTGTTGTAAATGCATTGAATGAAGGCTGTGGTGCGGCGAATTCAAAAGAGACGACAATAAAAGCGATCAGAGTCACATGTGCCACTTGTCTCGGTTTCTTCTATGAATAATCTTATAAATGTGTATTTGTTGCGCATGCCCACAGCTATAACAAGAAACAAGCGAGACTGAATCGAGTGGCTGTAAAGTAGAATTGCAACTCTCGCTTCTCTTCCCTCTCGCTCACCCCCGGGTGCGTGCAGGAGGGGAGGGGGAGAAAACCTCATTACATTGGCGAGTTCATCCAGAAGGATTTTAATAATGATATCAATACGTCGTCTTTATTCACGTCACCGCTGATTGGTTGGGAACTATCCCCGCATCGTCTGAAGAAGCTGACGGGGATCGATCCCGGGTCTACGCAGTCCTCCAGTCTGTGTGGGCTAACCACTGACACACGACAAGCTCCGACTTCATTATGCAAAGAACTTCGCGAGCAAGCTGGCTCTCCATGCAGTTGCATTGCGTTGCGATCTCTTACCCTGAGTTATCAGCGCCTGAGTGTTTCTATGGCAACATAAAGCAAGGGAATGCCGAGGTATGACGTCATATAACTCTCATTCCGCTTCTACTGACCAATCATCGACAGAGTCTCCTTTGCAAATCCTTCACAAATGTTTTTAATCGTTTCTGAATTGTCACTTTAATGGTAACAAATTACTTGCCATCCATTATCCTGAATTGGCTCTGTAAATTCTACATCATTAATACATCTCTGAACGTAGGGGAGAATCCCCCCTCTCCACCCCCTTCCTCCGCCCCCTCACACGCTGGCCCGGCTGATAATCTTCGCTGCGGATGAAAACCGAAAAACTATCGTTTCGTCGTTTTGTGACTTTTTTCTAGTTGAAGCCAATCGAAAATCCTTATACTCACAAAGTTTCAAAAGGTTTTAACGTTTTATCATTTTATTTATATGATAGGTCACGCACTAGGCCAATGGCTGTTCGAGCCATGATCAGGGCTAATGTCTGATTGAGCCATGACCACTGATCAGGGCTAATGTCTGATTGAGCCACGATCACTGATCAGGGCTAATGTCTGATTGAGCCATGATCACTGATCAGGGCTAATGTCTGATTGAGCCATGATCACTGATCAGGGCTAATGTCTTATTGAGCCATGATCACTGATCAGGGCTAATGTCTGATTGAGCCACGATCACTGATCAGGGCTAATGTCTGATTGAGCATGATCACTGATCAGGGCTAATGTCTGATTGAGCCATGATCACTGATCAGGGCTAATGTCTTATTGAGCCATGATCACTGATCAGGGCTAATGTCTGATTGAGCCACGATCACTGATCAGGGCTAATGTCTGATTGAGCATGATCACTGATCAGGGCTAATGTCTGATTGAGCCATGATCACTGATCAGGGCTAATGTCTGATTGAGCCATGATCACTGATCAGGGCTAATGTCTGATTGAGCATGATCACTGATCAGGGCTAATGTCTGATTGAGCCATGATCAGGGCTAATGTCTGATTGAGCCATGATCAGGGCTAATGTCTGATTGAGCCATGATCACTGATCAGGGCTAATGTCTGATTGAGCTCTGTTCACCATTACATATGATTGGATGAATGTGTTTGAGCTCACCTCAAGAATCTTTGAAATGTACTTTGGGCCTTCTCTGCGAGGTACAGACATTGTCCTGCGTCAACAAGTGTTCAAGATGGCGTCACGTGACATGTGGAGGTGAAAGAGAAGTGAAATGTATGGAACATGTTTCAGCTAATAATTAGCGAAAGTGCGACGCTGAAAGGTCAGTGTTGTGTTGAGATTGAGAAATACGCAGCGATTCGGTTCCACCCGTGCAGGACTTATTACTTGACAACACTAGGTATACGCAGCGATTCGGTTCCACCCGTGCAGGACTTATTACTTGACAACACTAGGTACATTACTCGCGCCTTTGCTTGCGAAGATCGAGGACTCTTTTATACAAAACGTACCACAAATATCATTATTCATTCACTCATCTGTGAATCAATGATATTCAAAAGAGGAAATTATGATACATTTTCAGAGCTGGGTGCCTATTCAGTATTCTGGAGTATTGGTAAAGCGGTTTTTTGATGGAAGGGGGAAGCCGGCAAATGTCGTCAGTTGCCTGATGAAGACGATAGAAATAGAATCATCGTCGAAATATTGTCTAATACCAGGGATCCAATAGTTGTGGTCTTTATTCAGTATTCTTGAGG
The DNA here is from genome assembly GCA_934045905.1 of Leuctra nigra. Classification (NCBI taxonomy): domain Eukaryota; kingdom Metazoa; phylum Arthropoda; class Insecta; order Plecoptera; family Leuctridae; genus Leuctra; species Leuctra nigra. Next base: position 1,290,515 of record OW203761.1, read on the forward strand.
TGAAACTGCAAGAGAAAATGTTCGACTCCGCGAAATCAAGTAAAATCTGAGTCTGTTATGCAGTGTCTCAATTCTCATGGAGAACATTTTCAACAAGCTCGAGAACAGCTCGCATACACAATGCTCGTAGGTCCAGTTTAAAACGCTCTGCTAAAACAGTTGGTAAAGTTTAGCAGTTACTTTAGTGGTCAGTTTAGGAATGTTATTGGTTAGTGCCATAGCAATTGAGTCCCAATCAACTGTTCAGTTTAGCAGAGCATTGAAAAACTGTGACTTACCTAGACTCATTTATTTTAGTTGTAACTTCGCACGTGCAAGATTTGCAATGCTGTAGTCGAGACTGATGATGATGATTGGGAGATGATGATGATGATGATGATGATGATGATGATGATGATGATGATGATGATGATGATGATGATGATGATGATGATGATGATGATGATGATGATGATGATGATGATGATGATGATGATGATGATGATGATGATGATGATGATGATGATGATGATGATGATGATGATGATGATGATGATGATGATGATGATGATGATGATTGGGAGATGATGATGAAGAACAGGTGAGTGAATTGTGAAAGGAGTCGGTTGTGTCTATTAGGGAACCTTCTCAACATTCGCCTCCACCTGGACAGCCACGAAGAAACAGGTCAGGTAGAACGGCCGGTGGAATCGAACCCGGAACCTCGCCGTTTAATTCATAAAAATGAATGAAATTCTTTCGAATTGATTGAGAACAAAGCACTTGTAAGACGCTAGTGAGTCGTGCGCATGCGCTGCGCCACCAGGCAGCACGCCGCCTCGTTCAATTGTTTTACCAACTCCTGATAACGCCTCATTGTTGTTCACATCAATTGACACGACGCTCTGAGCATGCGCAACACCATCATCACAGGCGTGCTGTGTGCTCAACTCCATTCCGTTCGGTTCGGTTTGATAAATATCGATGAAAGTCACCGGACGACTGACTTGACTGAGTTTTCCTCAGTCGAGAGGCAAATGCTGGGAAGGTTCCCTACATGACACGACCTCCGTCCAACCTGCTTCGTTATCATCTCCTAATCATCATCGTCATTCCTCCGTTTCCATTAGCCATGTTGCAGAACACTAACAGTGGACGTTATGAAGAAATGAAGTGTGTTTGTATTTCGTGCAGATTCGGACTTTAAAATATAGAAACTACTATCAAGTTTTGAGACGCAAAGTAGGTAGTAGTTGATAGTTTCTATTACCTATAAAGTATATTACCTAAAGCTGGGTTCCCATACTTCGCTTTCGTTTCGCATTCGGTTCGCTTTCGCCTCGCGATAAGTTTGTAGTCGTTTCCATAATTTCTGTTTCGCGCGTTTCGCGTATCCTTGGATACGCGAATAAATAGTATTCTGCCAATAGTTAAAAACAAAATGACAAATAATAATCAGATAATAAGCATGAACCGCAAGAAAATGCGGAAAAAGTGAAACTTGAAAGTTGAAACGTCAAAACGTCAAAACATATGTTTATTAATCGAATATCGAATATAAGCTCGAGGTCGACCGGAAATGGAGATTCGATATATCGCATCACTTCCGGATTTCGCGCGTTTCGGTTTCGTCGAAGTTGAAGTTGGTCCAACATTTTTGCATTTCGGAGACGAAATTAAACATGGACGATTTTCTGTGTTAAAAGGTAGCCATTTTGCGAAAGCGAACCGAATGCGAAACGAAAGCGAAGTATGGGAACCCAGCTTAACAGGCGCGTAGGAACTGATTTTCAAGGGGGGGGGGGATAATGTCGCAAAAGAACATGAGCTGGAGATACTATTGGAACGAAGACAATGGGGGCTGTGGGGAGTAAATTTCAGGCATGAATTTGGTGCATTTCCACGCGATTTTAATTTTATTATTATCTTGGCATGTAAATGTATAAGAACAATATGGAGGGGAATTCAATCTGGGGGGGGGGGGGTCCTATGCGCCTGAAGAAAAAATTAAAGTTTGATATAAATATTCCTTCTCATCTCTCGGGAAAAGAGTGTGAGATGATTCCCGTCTGCCTCTGCTGGCAGCGACATCTGTAACTATTCTAGGTTTAGTTGCGAGTTGCGACAGAACAGAAGACAAACGATCTCGACACACAGCACAGCAGACTCGTTGTTCAAGGTCACTGCAAGTCTCCTACACTTGCGCAGACGTCCTTGCCGGCAGATCACGTGGCACAGCTTCCGACATCGTTGTGTCACGTGACTTCCTCGTAGCTCGTTCATGTTGGTAGGCGCTGTTACGTAGTAGTGGAGGAAGTCCCCTCGAATCTTATTACGGTAAATTCGTAAATACCAACAACAAAAATAATATTCTCAATCGCTCTTATCACTTGAGAAATGGAAAATTTTCATTCATAATAAAATCAATTTCAAATGTCACGGGACATTTTGTCGGGAAAACGGCAAGTATAAAGAGAATCAGGAAGGTGAAGCCCACAACAATGTGTTACCATGGTGATATAATTTATTGCCATGGCAATATATGAACTATGACGTCAATGTCAATTTTCCTGTTTCAAAGTTAGAAGAAATCTATCAAACTTTGTAAATCAATTCCGCGAGAACTATTAAACCCACAACAAAAGTAATAACATATCTGTGTTCAGCAACGTCTCAAATACCATAATAATGCAATTATGTGGACATATAATTTATATGACTTCCCTATTGTACAATATCCCGAAGACACATTTTGGCCATGCGCAAGGAACAAGTCCCACCTGAGGGTCTGGGAGCCGCTGCTTTTACATGTTGTCGGTTCTTCGGTGGAAGTTTGTAGAATTCTATTGCCGGAATGAAGATCTGTGTTTGATACGATGTGTGTTAGGTTCGGCCCAGCAAGAGAGCCCGGCACGGCGCTGTGGAGGTGCATTAGCAGACTCGACTGAGAATACGAAGAGATAAGAGAGGAGAGAGTTAAGACGCCACAATGACGGATCGTCAAACAAAGGGTTGGAGCAGAAGCCACTGAGCAGAGGGGAAACTCCGTCACATCTCAAGGATGTGGTTTCCTTGGAGCAAGCTGGCTCAGGCTGCTAGGACTTGCACGGATCCCTTCAGTCGACATGAACATGATGGGAAGGTTCCATATTAATAGGTCACAACCGCCTCTTTACCGTCCATTCTTACTTGTATTCATCACGTCATCTTACTACCAATCGATCATTGCCATTAGCCTGGTTGCAGAACAGTGCGACGTTATGCCCAGTCCCACACAAAAGCCCCATTTACACGGTGCAATTTCTTGAACAATTTCTATTCCACAAAAGTTCTGCACATGTGCAGAGTCACTTTATTATCTCAAAAGTGACATTGCGCACGAGCAGATAAACTGTGATACAGAAGTTGTTCAAGAAATTGCTCCGTGTAAATCGGGTTAACAATTATTTTTGGTTGAATAAATTGGTTCTGCACTGCACAGTCAGTCACATAGCCTAAAGTGGACTTTAGCGGTCTAGATGGCTGTGTTTCATTGGCTGTTGCAGGTTTCAACCTATAAATCACACCGCTAACTTTATCGGGACATTGAGTGTACAACCGGACCTAAGTAAGACTACTGGTGCTATCTGGACGGTCGAGTTCTCAACCAATACAATCTTGTTTGTGATAATAATGAAACAATAGAAAGTGTGTGGTTCTAAGCACCTTGACTGGTGCCGTGGGAACGGCGGCGCCTCGCCTGGCAAGAGAGAGGCGTTGTTTCCCCTTCCTTCTGCTCTCTCACTCCAACTCACACAGCCCAGATCTCCCATCACTCTCGCACACATGTTCATGAGCTCGTAAACAATCTCTTGGCGAGAACAAATCAATTCAAACCGAGATTCAAGTCAATAAATACAATGAATATTCAGACATTGAAAGTATACTTGTTTATCATTTCGATTCTTCGGTGATAAAAAGTCGTGAAGAATCTCTACACAATCTGAATAGAACATGTCAAATGTTGAGAGACAAGAAAGACCCAATAGACAGCTGACGTACAGTGGTGGAAAAAAGACCGTGTTATTCTGCTTCTCTCTGATAGGAATCCTGCTCGTGACGTCACAAGGGTAGAAAAATGGAGCCTGTGAGGGTGGGGGAAATGTGTCAAAGCTATAAATAATAGATACATAATATTTCTCAGATGAATATTTAACTTGAAAATGTGTAAGAATAAATATGTCGTATCATTATTAAGGTGCTGCAAGCGCGAGCGAGTTTGCTGCTTTTTGTAGACACTTTTTGCGATACGATTGGAGACGAAATGGGTAGACGAAATTATTTGAAATTTTAATCGTGATTAGATAAAATACAAACTTAGGGTTATCCCTTGGTACATTTTTAATTTTTTGTTTAGTTAATTAGTAATAATTAGTGGATTTTTGGGGAAAAATTAGCTATTTTCTCGTCTCCCTGGGCACCGTATAAAATTAAATTTCAAAAATGTGCCAAGGGATAACCCTAAGTTTGTCTTTCATCTAATCATGATTAAAATTTGAGATCAATTGGTTTACGGGTTTGGTCTCCAATCGTATCGCAAATTTCATCGTTTTGCGCGGTTTTGTTGAATAACCGGCGCCATATTAACGATGCAATAAGCAAAAATTAAAAAGGGCTACTAATATACAATCAGACTGATCATGTGAACATCCTGTAAAAGTTACACTCACTTATGAAACAATTTTTCTCTCTCAATTTTCTAAAACGGCCGAGCGCTAGTATCACCTTAATACTTCAATTATCTTTCTTTCATAAATAATCACTCTAAATATGAACTTTGGATTGCCTCTGTCAGATTTCTTTATTCCCTATACCTTTATATAGGTTACTATGGCAACCTTTTCTCACGCAGGATGCGATTGCAAGTAGAAGCTGCTCTACAGACCTTGGAACTGACGCATCAAGAAGGCTGGGATGACAACGATGAGATATAATACATATGAAATATTTCAAGATTATAGAATAAAGTGTCCTTCAAATGACAATAGCTTTTAAAAATAAAAACAGATTAGTCTTCCTATTGGCAAAAATACCTAAAATGTTGGTCCCAATGACCATGCAGAGTTTTATGTTGATCGGAAAAACCTGTGAAAAATTTCGAATTGATATCTCAAACGGTGTGAGCTACAGGCCATTTTCATTTATCAACCAATCACAGGAACCTTTAAAAAATCTCATAGATTACATAAGTATACGTGAGCGAAATTTCAGATCGATTGGTTGAACGGTTTGACCTGGACAGTGAAGAAAAGCAACAGAGAAAGTGCCAGAAGAGTACTGTGGTGACGCTCGCTCAACAATCACGATGCTGCTGCTAACATTCTGTTACGTCAGTCACGTAAACAACAGAGAAAGTGCCAGAAGAGTACTGTGGTGACGCTCGCTCAACAATCACGATGCTGCTGCTAACATTCTGTTACGTCAGTCTGTTTTTGCTGTCTGAATGGCAGTCCATGCGAGATTTGGAAATGACGGATTTTGAAAGCAACAACTGTTTTTAACCGTCATTAGAATGTTCTTATTTGACAGAGAGCAGAGCATTCACTGAAAACAGTTTGTATTAGCCAATTCTAAAAAGAGATACGAATTGTCTACTCTAATCTGAAGATGCGTTGCTCGGCAGTAGAAGGTTGTCTATGGCAATAATGTAGCAGTTGAAATGTAAGATACATTGAAGATAGTTAAACGAGAGAGAATCTCTTGTTAAGTTCTGTCGGGGTCCGAGCTTCTTGCCTTCACGGGGCATGAGTAAGTAGAGTAGAGAGTGGACCACTGGAACCCAGTTGTGCTCTAGAGGGCCACTCTCTACTGACCCAACTGTAACAACCCAGTTGTGCTCTAGAGGGCCACTCTCTACTGACCCAACCGTAACACCCAGTTGTGCTCTAGAGGGCCACTCTCTACTGACCCAACCGTAACACCCAGTTGTGCTCTAGAGGGCCACTCTCTACTGACCCAACTGTAACAACCCAGTTGTGCTCTAGAGGGCCACTCTCTACTGACCCAACCGTAACACCCAGTTGTGCTCTAGAGGGCCACTCTCTACTGACCCAACTGTAACAACCCAGTTGTGCTCTAGAGGGCCACTCTCTACTGACCCAACTGTAAGAACCCAGTTGTGCTCTAGAGGGCCACTCTCTACTGACCCAACTGTAACACCCAGTTGTGCTCTAGAGGGCCACACTCTACTGACCCAACTGTAACAACCCAGTTGTGCTCTAGAGGGCCACTCTCTACTGACCCAACTGTAACACCCAGTTGTGCTCTAGAGGGCCACTCTCTACTGACCCAACTGTAACAACCCAGTTGTGCTCTAGAGGGCCACACTCTACTGACCCAACTGTAACAACCCAGTTGTGCTCTAGAGGGCCACTCTCTACTGACCCAACTGTAACAACCCAGTTGTGCTCTAGAGGGCCACTCTCTACTGACCCAACTGTAAGAACCCAGTTGTGCTCTAGAGGGCCACTCTCTACTGACCCAAATGTAACAACCCAGTTGTGCTCTAGAGGGCCACTCTCTACTGACCCAACTGTAACACCCAGTTGTGCTCTAGAGGGCCACACTCTACTGACCCAACTGTAACAACCCAGTTGTGCTCTAGAGGGCCACTCTCTACTGACCCAACCGTAACACCCAGTTGTGCTCTAGAGGGCCACTCTCTACTGACCCAACTGTAACAACCCAGTTGTGCTCTAGAGGGCCACTCTCTACTGACCCAACTGTAACAACCCAGTTGTGCTCTAGAGGGCCACTCTCTACTGACCCAACTGTAACAACCCCGTTGTGCTCTAGAGGGCCACTCTCTACTGACCCAACTGTAACACCCAGTTGTGCTCTAGAGGGCCACTCTCTACTGACCCAACTGTAACAACCCAGTTGTGCTCTAGAGGGCCACTCTCTACTGGCCCAACTGTAACACCCAGTTGTGCTCTAGAGGGCCACTCTCTACTGACCCAACTGTAACACCCAGTTGTGCTCTAGAGGGCCACTCTCTACTGACCCAACTGTAACAACCCAGTTGTGCTCTAGAGGGCCACTCTCTACTAGCCCAACTGTAACAACCCAGTTGTGCTCTAGAGGGCCACTCTCTACTGACCCAACTGTAACAACCCAGTTGTGCTCTAGAGGGCCACTCTCTACTGACCCAACTGTAACAACCCAGTTGTGCTCTAGAGGGCCACTCTCTACTGACCCAACTGTAAGAACCCAGTTGTGCTCTAGAGGGCCACTCTCTACTGACCCAACTGTAACAACCCAGTTGTGCTCTAGAGGGCCACTCTCTACTGACCCAACTGTAACAACCCAGTTGTGCTCTAGAGGGCCACTCTCTACTGACCCAACTGTAACAACCCAGTTGTGCTCTAGAGGGCCACTCTCTACTGACCCAACTGTAACAACCCAGTTGTGCTCTAGAGGGCCACTCTCTACTGACCCAACTGTAACAACCCAGTTGTGCTCTAGAGGGCCACTCTCTACTGACCCAACTGTAACAACCCAGTTGTGCTCTAGAGGGCCACTCTCTACTGACCCAACTGTAAGAACCCAGTTGTGCTCTAGAGGGCCACTCTCTACTGACCCAACTGTAACAACCCAGTTGTGCTCTAGAGGGCCACTCTCTACTGACCCAACTGTAACAACCCAGTTGTGCTCTAGAGGGCCACTCTCTACTGACCCAACTGTAAGAACCCAGTTGTGCTCTAGAGGGCCACTCTCTACTGACCCAACTGTAAGAACCCAGTTGTGCTCTAGAGGGCCACTCTCTACTGACCCAACTGTAAGAACCCAGTTGTGCTCTAGAGGGCCACTCTCTACTGACCCAACTGTAAGAACCCAGTTGTGCTCTAGAGGGCCACTCTCTACTGACCCAACTGTAAGAACCCAGTTGTGCTCTAGAGGGCCACTCTCTACTGACCCAACTGTAACAACCCAGTTGTGCTCTAGAGGGCCACACTCTACTGACCCAACTGTAAGCCATGATTTTTTTGTCTGGGGCTTAACGTCGCACTGTTCTGCAGCGAGGCTAATGGCGATTGATGATGATGAGGATGATTGAGAGATGATGGTGAAGAGTAGGTAAGGATGAAAGGTGGGAAGGAGGCGGTCGTGGCCTATTAGTAGGGTACCTTCCCAGCATTTGCCTGTCGACTGAGGGAATACCACGAAAAAACCCCAGTCAGTAAGGACGGCCGCGGGAATCGAACCCGGGCCTCCGGAATACAAGTTCAGAGCGTTAACCACTCACCCAACCTGTTCCGTTGTAAGCATGATGAAAACATCTCAAAGTTCAAGGTGTTGTTATTACAACATTACGATTTGTCACACACTCCAATAACAATCTCATTATCTCGTGTTTTGTGTTGAAATGAAGCGTTCCTATTGGTCCACCTGAGCACGTGGACACCTTGTTGTTGAAACTTTCTCGGCCTCATCAAGACATATTATCACGTGACTGACTCTGGTTGCTAAGGGGTGCATGAAGAAGAAAGTGTCCCCCCCTCCCTTTTCTTTCCTTACAAAAGACTATTACTTGTCAGTTTTCTATGTTATTGTTAGCATTGAGAAGGGGTCGTAGTTTTAGTAGTGAGAGATGCGCAGAGCGCCGTGCGCAGTCTGTGTATCGATCCGGCCCGGGCGGGTGTGTGGTGGGTGGCCTGCAAACAGGGGTTGAGAGGGATTTCACCCTCCACTGCGATCTGAAAACATAAAACAACACAAATCAGCTGCACATAACCGGCTTTTACATCTACTTGACATTCTGTCCGCGCCCTGCAATAACCCTGCTTAGTCTCATGACATGCCGCTTCTGTCCGCTAGATGCCGTGCGATCCAGAGGGCGGTGTTTTCACGCCGAGTAGTACAGTAGAGAGCTGGAGAAGAATTGTAACAATGCAATTATATCGAGACATGCAAAGTGGCTCTGATATGTCGGGAACAACAGACGTCTATGTTACCGGCAATCGAGCAAGCTGGTTTATCAGGCGTTACATTCATATGATTGAAACATTAATTCGAACTTTTCAACTTTTCCTTGAAGCCGCAAAGGTCACGTTGTGATTATTATCAATGAAGAGCTCGAGGTCAAAGAGCTATATATTTCTTTCCTACTCGGCAGTGAACGCTCGAACTTCTGAGACAATGAATTCGACGACATTTTCATGATATTTACAGCAGCGAGCGTTCGTGTTCCCGAAGATATCGGCAAAGTTTGTGGGAGACCATCGTCAATTGTTTCATCTCTCATAGCCGTGACCTAGCAACCGATCAAATGTCAACAAATAACTTATACTTTATCAGAGCATAGAGATATCAGAGTCAGTGAAATTTTGTATACTTTATTTTGTATATTTTATTCCGACACACTTTAGTATTTTTTAAGAATTGCCAATGAAGGCTAGGCCACAATAGTCGTAATGCTTAATGTCTAATGTTTAATGTTTAGTGCTTAGTGTTTAAGAGAAATGGATGATTGGGTTTATGTGATATGGGCCACAACATGAAATAGTGATTAGTGTTTAAGCCTGATGCACAATTGAATTAAGGTTTATGGTTTAGTGTTTAGTGTTTAGTGTTTAAGAGAAATGAAAGGTGCTGTTATAACGTTACCATGCACAACTGTCATAAGCGTCATAAGGTTTAGTGTTTAAGGTTTAAGCTGAAATAAGAAATCAACAAAATCCATTTCTTATTGCAAAACACTATTTCACCTTATGACGAACCAATCAGAAGAGAGCAGAGTAAATGTCAATGTCAAATTCGTACGGGAAAATGAAAAGTCGTCTGAATTAATGTCATTGGAAGCATTTTAATTTGATATTTGTGCCTAATCTTGCTCATATTATTTGTTTCCATATCATTTTTCGATCAATTATTTAATTTTATCACGTGGTGAAAATAACCTCGTGAAATAAGCAATTGTGCACTGGACTCTGTTATAACATCTTAAACACTAATCACTAAACATTAAACCATAAACCTTAATTCAATTGTGCATCAGGCTTTAGTCGCAGCGAAATAAGAATTGAATAAAATCCATTTCTTATGACAAAAACCTTACGACAACCCAATCAGAAAGACTTACTATTGTTGCTGCGCAGTGGAGAAATTCAGAACTTGTAACAACATTTAAAATTGCAGATAAGTGGCAGATAATATTAAACTAGATAGTATTGTATTTGACAAGACGAAATAAGTAATTTACTTATTTTAGAGCAGATTTTTGTTTCAAATGAAGGCTGTAAATCTTCAGGAGGCTCTGGAGACACTAGCGCTACTACAGTTTAAATAAGAACCTATTCTGGCCCTCCTTATCTAAACATTAAACATTAGGCATTACGACAATTGTGGCCTAACCTTGACGTAATGTGTGCAGCCACATAATTAATAACTTTAACTTTTTTAACTTCCCACGGCCCAGGAGGCGCTGGCTGTGCTCGCAGCGCACTCCGACCATATAGTTGCCTCTCTGTTGAAATGCTCCATGTTCCAACACGGGTCATTTCAATCTCTTCAACGTACACTACTCGACTCAAGTAATGTCTGAAAGGGGTATTACGGCACTTTCTCTGTGTGTTTCTTGTTTCACACCCAACGCTCGTCACGTGACCTGTTCTTTTAGAATAGTCGATTGGCTGAACAATGCAAAAGAACCAAACCAAATCAAGTTCAAATCATTGGGACTTACATTTTATCACTATTTTACACATTTGCAATGAAGTCAGTTAAAAGGTAAAACGACGAAATAAACGTCGTATAACGACGAAATATTGACGTTTTAAACATATTTTGAAATAATTAACAAAATCAATTTCTTTATATAATATCGTATAATCTTGGTTCCAACATTTTTGGGTCAGGAGGTAAACATAACATTTTGTGTTACCAGAAATGAGGCTGCAACTTCATTAAACGGATATTTTATAAAATATTACAAAATTGATATATCAATACACTAAGAAAACGCTCAGTGTAACGCGTTGATGAGTGAGCACCGATAAGTGCTAATTCTCGAACAGGAAATCCGTACCTAACGCACATAATATACATCCATATTGAGTTGAAATATGATCCACTCAATCAACATAAAAGTAGGTATCTGTATTTCATTGAAACTTGTGAATAACCATCTATATACACTCTGGTTCCTAAAGTATAAATCAGATGCAGTTGCAGTGGAATTACCATTTATTTCGATGCAGCTTTTCTGACAGCAATTCAAAAAGCTAAAAATCTCAACAAGTGCATACGTCCTTTGACTGAAAGGGCTGAAAATTTGTAAAATAGGAGAAAATGGTAGTCTAATAGGTCATACAAAATTTTAACTTGATCTGACAATTGTTTCAGGTTATTTTAAAAAATATTTTATTTATTTTCATTTTAACCAATAAACTGATTTAAAAAATAGGTCGCAAACCGCAGAGTTGGTCCTTACGTTTGTGCAAAATTTCAGATCGATCGGTGAAACGATGCGACCTGTATCCCTAGATAACAGACAACTCAAAATAACTAGGAAAACGCTTAGGATAACGCGTTGATGAGCGAGCACGGGTACGTGAAATTCTCCAACGGGAAATGCGTACACAACGCACATAAAACATATCCATACTGAATTAAATATGAGCCACTCAATCAACATAAAAGTATATGCAAATAGTATATGCTTTTCATCGAAACTTGCAAATAGCATCTATGCACCCTGGTACATAAAATAAATCAGATTCAATTCAATTGGCACTGGAAAACATTCATTTCGGTAGTACTTCACTTCTGACAGATATTAAAAATGTCAATAAGTGCATACGTTCTTGATTGTTTGGCCTGAAAATGTGTAATATAACAGGCAATGTTGGTCTCAATGACCATGCAAAATATAAGGTTGATCACTTTTATGCAAGACCATTTTCATTTTTTAACCTGGCGGGAGATATTTATTTAAATTTTTACCAATGTATGGAGGTCAAAAAAATTAGGGTCTGCAACGCCCAGAGAATGTCCGAACATGTGTGCAAAATTACAGCTCGATCGAAGAAAAACTCTGACCTGTATAGCCTCAAAAACCGAAGAAAAAAAAACAGAGGTCCGTGTCAAAAGAGTCAAAAGGAGTCGCTCGCTTCTCTCGCTCAATCAACATAAATTCTTGTTTTAACATGAAAACATCGACTTTATCTCAAGAATGTATTTGATTTACATCAACGATATGCAACGGTTGATTTGCAACGGCTGGAACTAGTGGCCAACCGGTCGTCCGAGCTAATCGTCCCATTGGCATTGTGTACAAGATTGGTAGGAAGCTATATTTCTTTACTTTTCCAGAAATTTCTTGCGATTTTCTTCAATATTAGTTATTTCATGCTTCTATAAAACAATTCAAATTTTTTAATTTTAAAGTATCATTTACCAAATCAATAGAATATTTGGTTTTCTGAATTCTGAATCGTGTATTTATGACACGTCAACTTGATTTTTTAAACAGGCGTGAAGAATATGATTTATGTACGAAAAATGGTGTTTACGTCCGTATACAGCGTATACCCCAACAATAATGTGGGTATACGAACAAGTCAAAAACAATGTTTAGGTATACGTCGCTCACCCGCGTACCCTCGACTACACCACTGCTGGTTTCCGCGCAGCTCGCAGCGCATATCATCGGAACTCTCATCAATCTGCCCGCGCGCTGCGCTCTTCCGTCTTCCGTCTAGGTATACGTCGCTCACCCGCGTACCCTCGACTAAACCACTGCTGGTTTCCGCGCAGCTCGTAGCGAATCAATCATCGGAACTCGCATCAATCTGCCCGCGCGCTGCGCTCTTCCGTCTTCCGTCTAGGTATACGTCGCTCACCCGCGTACCCTCGACTACACCACTGCTGGTTTCCGCGCAGCTCGCAGCGAATCAATCATCGGAACTCTCATCAATCTGCCCGCGCGCTGCGATCTTCCGTCTTCCGTCTAGGTATACGTCGCTCACCCGCGTACCCTCGACTACACCACTGCTGGTTTCCGCGCAGCTCGTAGCGAATCAATCATCGGAACTCTCATCAATCTGCCCGCGCGCTGCGATCTTCCGTCTTCCGTCTAGGTATACGTCGCTCACCCGCGTACCCTCGACTACACCACTGCTGGTTTCCGCGCAGCTCGTAGCGAATCAATCATCGGAACTCGCATCAATCTGCCCGCGCGCTGCGCTCTTCCGTCTTCCGTCTAGGTATACGTCGCTCACCCGCGTACCCTCGACTACACCACTGCTGGTTTCCGCGCAGCTCGCAGCGAATCAATCATCGGAACTCTCATCAATCTGCCCGCGCGCTGCGATCTTCCGTCTTCCGTCTAGGTATACGTCGTATACCCGCGTACCCTCGACTACACCACTGCTGGTTTCCTCGCAGCTCGCAGCGAATCAATCATCGGAACTCTCATCAATCTGCCCGCGCGCTGCGATCTTCCGTCTTCCGTCTAGGTATACGTCGCTCACCCGCGTACCCTCGACTACACCACTGCTGGTTTCCGCGCAGCTCGCAGCGAATATCATCGGAACTCTCATCAATCTGCCCGCGCGCTGCGCTCTTCCGTCTTCCGTCTAGGTATACGTCGCTCACCCGCGTACCCTCGACTACACCACTGCTGGTTTCCTCGCAGCTCGCAGCGAATCTATCATCGGAACTCTCATCAATCTGCCCGCGCGCTGCGCTCTTCCGTCTTCCGTCTAGGTATACGTCGCTCACCCGCGTACCCTCGACTACACCACTGCTGGTTTCCGCGCAGCTCGCAGCGAATATCATCGGAACTCTCATCAATCTGCCCGCGCGCTGCGATCTTCCGTCTCCATCACGTGATCGCTGCGTCGAGGTGAACATACAGCCTGGAACGGGACTCGAACTCCAGGTCCTCTGATGACCCGTGCATTCCGACCCACTTGCTATGTTGATACGAGGGAGGTCAGGATGTTCGCGAAGGGTTGTCTGAGGGGCGGGAGTTTCAAGTGCATTTAGTGCGATTGCGTGACTTCAAATTGTACTAAGTCGTATAGCATTAAGTCATTATTTTCCCAGATATCGTCGAGTGTGAACGCTCACATCGAAGAAAATTTCAATGGATAAAATTGAGTGTCGGGAATCAAGGAAATCAACATCAAACCATTTTGCTCTGCTTTCCGTCTTCCAACACGCTAGTAACTTTCAAACTTTAAAAATGTTAAAAATGATGAAAAAAGATTTGGAAAATGTTTGAAAAATGTTGAAAAATGTTGGCTTAGAAATAAGCAAAATAAAAAAGCTCTGAGGATACATTGGTTTTTATTAATACAATGATGTTTACTCTCCAGCCTAGAACTTAAAAATGGATTACTCTGTATTTGTGATTTGCAGTAGTCAGTGTTATCAGGGTGCGAACTTTCTCCCGCCCGCCATTAGCGTCGTTGCAGAGTCGCAAGAACTTGACAAAAGCTCCACCACATGTCGACGTCACTGTCCCAAGTCTCTTCTCCGCCTGGCAGATCTCTGAACAGCTTCCAGGATTAGTGTAGACCAGATGCAATGTTTTCGCCCACGACGCAAAGCATTGGCGGCGATGTCATTGGGAAAATACACCTCGTATTGACTTTATTAAAAATCAATAGAGTTTTTCACGAGCTGTGAAGCGAGCTCTGAATTTCATTACGTCATCAACTCCTAGTGCTTTTTCATGGCGACTTAATAAATGCGGCGTTCAGTACACTCGGAATCATCAAGACGACTCTTCTACAGACCTTGATCGAGTGAGCGGTCGCTCCACGCCAGCCAGTCATAACTTGTTGTCAAATTGCGCTAATGACGTGACTTTTTCATGAGTCAACAACAAAGAGTGGGGGGAGATCGTCTGTATGTATTCCTCAAGTAAAGCTATTTAATGGTGTAATTCTGATTGGTAAAAGACAAAAGAAAATCAATATATCATCATCGGAGAGTTGTTATCCTGTGTGACAAAATAAATGGCTGAAATAGCCCAAAACCAATGCTATTGTAACACATTTATACGTTCATGTAACTGGATTATATCTCGAAGGAATTCGTTGGAAAGTTGAAGAAAGAGCGCATGTTTTGGTTAGGACATTGTGTCAGGTTTTGTGATGCATTTGCGCATTTTTTTAAAAGTAAATTTGTCTACTTTTGGCTTTTAACTGTATTTCGCCTTAACTTTACGTCTTGTTTTGAAAATATTCAAGCTCAAGCTAGTAAAATCATCTTACAAGCTATTTAATGCTGTTTCTGCTGTCAACAGATTATACTTGACTATCAGGCATCGGGGGACATCATTTACCCCTAGGTTATCCAAGAGGAAATGTTTAGTTTTAAAACAATTTGGCAACCACGCGATAAACTGTTCCTTCACTCTGTGCAGAACATTCCCAGCTTCATGTGTTTTAATGTCAGGTATAAAACGTTGTTTAGCGTGATGCACGGGCGAGATTCCTCAGGAACAAATAACAAAGACGGAGCAAAGCAAAGCACTAGGTATTGTCACTTGTCGTAACAGCGAAACAGCGAATACGTGTGTGAATCAACTTACAGACGTGAGACGCGTTTGTCCGTGCAGTTGTCGTGGCAATAGAACGAATGTGTGTTGTTTCATGGGGTAAAGAAGGCCGTGGATCTCTGCGGACACGAAACTCCTCGATGTTTTGCTAAATCACTTGTTACGTGTTGATTGGGACTATTTGGATGGCCACAGCTAACCATGGTTCACGCCTCTTGTTTTGCTCTATAAGCACCCTGACTTTATGAAACGCTGAGAGCGTTAATGTAATATGGCGTTCTAAAACGACTTGCTCGTAAAATTCCTTCTGTTATAAGCAGTCATAATTGACATAATCAAACAGTACGCCTCCCGATCAAATTATTATTAATGAAACTTTCCTTTATGACGCACTTCGATGTACGGCATAAGAGTTGTAAAGTCCAAGCAGGCTCTCCATGGCAGTGCGTTGCGTTGTGTTCACGGCGTTCTCCAGGCTATAAGACGTTCAGACACTCTCTTGGATCTATAGTATAAATGTCTATGGATCTATCATCTGACGATATGGAAAGTTGAAGGGTGTATGAGAAGAGGTGCATAGAACTAGAAGAGGACGCTGTTAATGACATACGACATGTTCGTGCAAACAACTCAAATTGAAAGTTACACAATCGAGCTGCTGAGGTGGACGTGATCATGTAAGAAGTTACATCTCACCCGAGGAGGCCGTGAATAACATTGAGATGAGATCGTTGTCACGCGACAAGAATGTCATTTTATATGATCGCACCCAATCATGAATTCAGATCTCACAAATACTAGAGTTAGATGACGATTGACGAGTTAGCAAGACTTGATCAGTTGATCATCAAATCTGCCAATCCGTTTCTTTCGAATACCATTTTTACTTTGTTCAGGTTTACAGGATATTTGAGAAGATAGGGGATAATTTACGTTACGTTTCTATGTTTCGTCAATTTATTCTCCCTTTTAGGTCAACCAAATGGAATTATAACCGAATGTTGACTCCAACAGAGTAGTTGCATCATACCAGGTTGCTATGGTAACATACCTCAATCTTCTTTATATTGCTGGGGGACAGGTAATGTGTCAGTAGTTGTGGAAGGAAGAAAGGTATCAAGAAACCAAGAAAGATAATAATTATACCAAAACTTATCACTTATTCACTGAAAACATCTGTCCCCAGTTAGCTTTGCCAGCTGTGTCGTCAGATGGGATTGCCTTATACTTTTCATAAACCCTGTCATATGTTTGATTCAACTGGAATTCAACCTACATGATTGTAAGAACATTGCACTGGCTTTAGCACTCAATCAGACGTCCACTTCGATGAGCTCGTATCGAGCTTCCTACCCAACCTTCTCATACGGTTTCCATATACCGCGATGTATTACTGATTAAAACAAGCTGGTTTTCTCTCCATACATGCGGTACGATAATATAGAGTCGAAGTTGCAGTGATTGGACTTTAGGCTCATCCATTATTTACGAAGAAAGGAGGACACGATTTCATTAAATGAATTGGACAAAAGCGTAATGAAAATGAATGTAGTCAATCGACTGAGTTTAAGTGTTCAACGGGGGAATTCTCTTAAACTTTCTTTCGATTAAATTAAAAAACTAGAGTAAAAGTAATATTTAAAAACGCTCGTTTTGCTTTCAAATTCAATAATTTTCAATTTCATTTCTAATAACTCGCATGCAGACAACTCGCATGGCACCTCGCATGGCACCTCGCATGACACCTCGCATGGCACCTCGCTTGGAACCTCGCATGGCACCTAGCACGGCAGCTCGCACGGCACCTCGCACGGCACCTCGCATGGCACCTCGCATGACACCTCGCATAGAACCTCGCATGGAACCTCGCATGGCACCTCGCAAGGCACCTCGCATGGAACCTCGCATGGCACCTCGCATGGCACCTCGCATGGCACCTCGCATGGCACCTCGCATGGCACCTCGCATGGCACCTCGAACAGAACCTCGCACGGAACGCAACCTCGCATGGCACCTCGAACGGAACCTCGCACGGAACGTAACCTCGCATGGCACCTCGAACGGAACCTCGCACGGAACGCAACATCGCATGGCACCTCGCATATAACCTCGCATGGAACCTCGCATGGCACCTCGCATGGCACCTCGCATGGCACCTCGCATGGAACCTCGCATGGCACCTCGCATGGCACCTCGCATGGAACCTCGCATGGAACACCTCGCATGGCATCTCGCATGACACCTCGCATGGAACCTCGCATGGCACCTCGCATGGCACCTCGCTTGGAACCTCGCATGGCACCTCGCATGGCATCTCGCATGGCATCTCGCATGACACCTCGCATGGAGCCTCGCATGGCACCTCGCATGGCACCTCGCTTGGAACCTCGCATGGCACCTCGCATGGCACCTCGCATGGCACCTCGCATAGCACCTCGCATGGCACCTCGCATGGAACCTCGCATGGCACTCGCATGGCACCTCGTATGGCACCTCGCATGGCACCTCGCATGGCATCTCGCATGACACCTCGCATGGAACCTCGCATGGCACCTCGCATGGCACCTCGCTTGGAACCTCGCATGGCACCTCGCTTGGAACCTCGCATGGCACCTCGCATGGCACCTCGCATGGCACCTCGCATGGCACCTCGCATGGCACCTCGCATGGAACCTCGCATGGCACCTCGCATGGCACCTCGCATGGCACCTCGCATGGCACCTCGCATGGCACCTCGCATGGAACCTCGCATGGCATCTCGCATGGCATCTCGAATGGCACCTCGCATGGCACCTCGCATGGCACCTCGCATGGCACCTCGCATGGCACCTCGCATGGCACCTCGCATGGCTCCTCGCATGGAACCTCGCATGGCATCTCGCATGGCATCTCGAATGGCACCTCGCATGGCACCACGCATAGAACCTCGCATGGCACCTCGCATGGCACCTCGCATGGCACCTCGCATGGCACCTCGCATGGCACCTCGCATGGCACCTCGCATAGAACCTCGCATGGCACCTCGCATGGCATCTCGCATGGCACCTCGCATGGCACCTCGCATGGCACCTCGCACGGCACCTCGCACGGAACGCAACCTCGTCGCTCCTGCCTCCAAGCAGCGAGGATCAGTGAGAGGATTGCGATGAAATTACAAAGGAAATGAAATGAAATTGATTTCCCTGCGGACGACCAGCGGCCGGAGATTATATTGAAAATCATTGAGAATGTGGTACAGTTTCCTGCAGCTTTGATTCTGAATGGTTCGTGAGCTGCCAATGCCACTGTGTTGATGACAATGTCAAAGGCAGTTCGATTTTCTAGGATCTATTTGTGTGTTTTATTTGAACACACAAACATAAAACATAACAACATAACATACTTCGATGTCAGGATCATCGAAATAGAAAGTGAAGGTGCCTATATTTGTCAAAAGAAGATTTTACAAATATAGCATTTGTCAATAGTTGTTTATATAATTACATTTTTCACATAGATTATGTGGACCATTAAATTTGTAACGAAACTGAGGTATGTGTCCAATATGACATAAGAGACTGTCATCTCGCAATGGTCCTGCTGTAGACAAGTGAAATGTTGCAACAGAGTCAACTAGCAGATGCGCCAGTAGACATGAGCGATGGAATCATCAACGATTAATGAGAGACTAATTGCAGCTGACGCGAGCCTTGGGCGCCTCATTACGTCATCACATGCATTGGAATCTCAATTACACGTGAGATAGCCAACGCACTTTTACTCGGATCCGTCTAAACCGAGATGCAAACATCGACATCTTTACTGTCAATAATATCCCCATAAAAAACACTCCGTGTAAAAAAACAGCCAAGTCTCTTCAACTAAAAAAAAAAATTATGAAATCTAAAAATTCTGCACTGAAACGTAGTGATATCAAAAAATGAGCCAAGTCAAAACTTTATTTGAAAATTAAAAAATACTTGGCGCATCGTGTATATAAATAGCTTAGAAGTATAGGCTAGATATAAATACATATACTTATAGTACCTATACCTACAATGCCCTAAAAAAACGATGCGCCAAGTATTTTTTAATTTTCAAATAAAGTTTTGACTTGGCTCATTTTTTGATATCACTACGTTTCAGTGCAGAATTTTTAGATTTCATAATTTTTTTTTTTAGTTGAAGAGACTTGGCTGTTTTTTTACACGGAGTGTTTTTTATGGGGATATCACTTATTTTTTTAGTTTATTTACACAACTTGTAAAACTTATTAGGGCAACAATGGCTAATTCCTTTAAAAAAATACGCCATTTCCGAATTAGTTACTAAAAAAATATTGTTTGGAGCTAAATTTAAACTTAAAGTGATATGCCATGAAGAATTGCGAAAGCATCGTTCCAATAGGTCCAGCCGTTTTCGAGATATGGCATCACTTCCGGTTTTCAAAATGGCGGCTGAAAGCTCTTACACATTGTAGGTATTAATATGTATATAAATACTAATATTTCATTATAAGCCTTCTGAATATATAGTTGGTTTTTATATAAAGGGAAGTGAATTTAAGCAGATTTCGCTAAACTATGACGTCATTTCCGGTTTCAGTAATTAGAAAACTTTAATTTAACTATTGTTTTTTTCATAAAGAGGACCGTCTGAATCGATTGGCGCAAATTTCGTTCCGATCGGTTAAGCCGTTTTTGAGATATGACGTCACTTCCGGTTTCAAAATGGCGACTACCGGTTTGATTTATAAAAAGGCACCTCAGACGCCAAAAGTGCACATGTGGTAAAAATTTCAGATCGATCGGCTAAGCCTTTTAGGCTGTGGCGGTGATAGCGGTGTTTCCTGATATCATCATCAGATAGGTTTTAAAAGGGGTGTAATTTCACTGTTTTCACGGCCCTCTAGCACGCAAATGGCATAACCTATTGTTCCCAAATTTAATATATGGAGTGGGGTGGGCCATAGCTCGAAATTAAGATATTTCACAACAATGTGAGATTTTCCAATTTTATGATCCAGTAGGCCGAAAATGCCATGTTGTTGCTTACAGTAAAAGTGGTTGGTCAGTTATTAGGCATTTACGGTATGTTGAGTGAGTGTGAGTGTACGGTACGACTTGGCTGGGTGGAGCGACCGCTCCACTAGATAGGTACTCAAATATCGGAAGGGATTAGATACAATTTTGAAATTTGCAATGTTTTGAGGATATAATTAATGTTGATATATCTTAGTGATGTTTCTCATGAAATACAATTCATTTTAGTAGTAGGTATACATGTTTTATGTTTTAACAATATACGTATTGTATGTATATTGTTCTTATGGGAAACCCACGAAATGAGTGTCAATATATCATGAATAAGTATATTATTAATTAGTTCAGCTTGGTTACATTTTATTGACGACATTTTAATATGCCTTCTTCTACCTCGTTTTAGTTTTTGGATAAATTCTCACCTTGTGAACATTTTTTAATTATAGGGGGGGGGGGGGGGGGGGGGAGGGGCGAAGGAAATTTTCACTCGTAAGACAATGTTTTATTGCAGACGGTACAAAAACGATCGAA
Source organism: Leuctra nigra (assembly GCA_934045905.1). Lineage (NCBI taxonomy): Eukaryota > Metazoa > Arthropoda > Insecta > Plecoptera > Leuctridae > Leuctra > Leuctra nigra. The sequence goes on from OW203761.1 coordinate 1,311,596, forward strand.
TATTGAAAGTTTCAGAACTTTGCGTAGTGCGATATTTCACTGAGCCACCTTAGAGGATTTACATCCAAATCTATGAACACATAATCTGTACCAGGGATCAGTGTTGAATACAGATAGGGGAGGTCCCCCCCCCCCCCCCCCCCCTCGTTCACGGACATGCCAGGCCCTGGGGCAAGATTGCAGTTTACATATTGCAGATGAGAATTGCATTTTGGAACCCTACATTAAAGTTACCCCTTCGCCCTTCGCCCTCCGCTGCAGAATATTATAGTTGAGAAGTGATCTGCTGGTCGCCATCTTGACACTGTGACGTCATTGCCATCACACTGAGAAGCATCTCTCGTCGTGGTGGAGTTTGTGTAATTACCAAACCATTTAGTGTCGTCCAGGTACACACAGCGATGTTTAACAAATCATGCATTGCAATTTCATCTGAAATCTAATCTATCGACATCATATGTAGGATCATCTCTAACTTTATTGACAGTCAATGGGTCATTGTACAACCGGGTAATGTCGTACAGCCTGGTGTATGGCGCCAGGTAGACGAGGAGGGACGGTGGAGGTGGTCGTGGCCTACTAGTAGGAACCTCTCGGAAGCACGTGGGACGAACAGAACGGAATGCCTCGGAATGAAGGAGGATTCGGTTGATCTTCTGAGTCCCGGTATCAACCATGTTGCACGTGACGGGGTGGGAGGGGGGGGGGGGGGGGGCAGCAGAGTGCTCAGATAAATCTCAGAGTCTCCACTCACGGGGCGGTCACGTGGTGTGGGCGATCTCTCACGTTGTTTGTTAGAGCAATAGTTTTTGAGCAGTATCCTCTGATTGGATGAAAAGTGAAGTGAGCCGTTTTCCGATCTGTTGAAATACCTCATGAATGACCCACATTCACACCGACATTTCCTCAGTTGTTTTTAAATATCTGTTCAAATTGACTTTTTAATTAAATTTGGAAGTATAATGGATCGATCAACTAAATCCGCACCTTGATCACTGTTTTACTGGTTTTTGTTTCCCTCCAGAGATCAGCAACTCATGCACAGCATGATATCTATGCAAGTATACATTGCTCGCTTATCAACGCGTTACACAACGCGTACAGCCGAGAAATGAGCACGCTAGTCCTGATCAGTGATCAGTGATCAGTGCTGCGACGAGCAAGACTCCAGCCTCGTGCCTCTCTCTGCAATGAGCATGCTAGTCCTGATCAGTGATCAGTGATCAGTGCTGCGACGAGCAAGACTCCAGCCTCGTGTCTCTCTCTGCAATGAGCACGCTAGTCCTGATCAGTGATCAGTGATCAGTGCTGCGACGAGCAAGACTCCAGCCTCGTGTCTCTCTCTGCAATGAGCATGCTAGTCCTGATCAGTGATCAGTGATCAGTGCTGCGACGAGCAAGACTCCAGCCTCGTGCCTCTCTCTGCAATGAGCATGCTAGTCCTGATCAGTGATCAGTGATCAGTGCTGCGACGAGCAAGACTCCAGCCTCGTGTCTCTCTCTGCAATGAGCACGCTAGTCCTGATCAGTGATCAGTGATCAGTGCTGCGACGAGCAAGACTCCAGCCTCGTGTCTCTCTCTGCAATGAGCATGCTAGTCCTGATCAGTGATCAGTGATCAGTGCTGCGACGAGCAAGACTCCAGCCTCGTGTCTCTCTCTGCAATGAGCATGCTAGTCCTGATCAGTGATCAGTGATCAGTGCTGCGACGAGCAAGACTCCAGCCTCGTGCCTCTCTCTGCAATGAGCATGCTAGTCCTGATCAGTGATCAGAGTGCTGCGACGAGCAAGACTCCAGCCTCGTGTCTCTCTCTGCAATGAGCACGCTAGTCCTGATCAGTAATCAGTGATCAGTGCTGCGACGAGCAAGACTCCAGCCTCGTGCCTCTCTCTGCAATGAGCATGCTAGTCCTGATCAGTGATCAGAGTGCTGCGACGAGCAAGACTCCAGCCTCGTGTCTCTCTCTGCAATGAGCACGCTAGTCCTGATCAGTGATCAGTGATCAGTGCTGCGACGAGCAAGACTCCAGCCTCGTGCCTCTCTCTGCAATGAGCACGCTAGTCCTGATCAGTGATCAGAGTGCTGCAACGAGCAAGACTCCAGCCTCGTGTCTCTCTCTGCAATGAGCATGCTAGTCCTGATCAGTGATCAGTGATCAGTGCTGCGACGAGCAAGACTCCAGCCTCGTGTCTCTCTGCAATGAGCACGCTAGTCCTGATCAGTGATCAGTGATCAGTGCTGCGACGAGCAAGACTCCAGCCTCGTGCCTCTCTCTGCAATGAGCATGCTAGTCCTGATCAGTGATCAGAGTGCTGCGACGAGCAAGACTCCAGCCTCGTGTCTCTCTCTGCAATGAGCACGCTAGTCCTGATCAGTGATCAGTGATCAGTGCTGCGACGAGCAAGACTCCAGCCTCGTGCCTCTCTCTGCAATGAGCATGCTAGTCCTGATCAGTGATCAGAGTGCTGCGACGAGCAAGACTCCAGCCTCGTGTCTCTCTCTGCAATGAGCATGCTAGTCCTGATCAGTGATCAGTGATCAGTGCTGCGACGAGCAAGACTCCAGCCTCGTGTCTCTCTGCAATGAGCACGCTAGTCCTGATCAGTGATCAGTGATCAGTGCTGCGACGAGCAAGACTCCAGCCTCGTGCCTCTCTCTGCAATGAGCATGCTAGTCCTGATCAGTGATCAGTGATCAGTGCTGCGACGAGCAAGACTCCAGCCTCGTGCCTCTCTCTGCAATGAGCATGCTAGTCATGATCAGTGATCAGTGATCAGTGCTGCGACGAGCAAGACTCCAGCCTCGTGCCTCTCTCTGCAATGAGCACGCTAGTCCTGATCAGTGATCAGTGCTGCGACGAGCAAGACTCCAGCCTCGTGTCTCTCTGCAATGAGCATGCTAGTCCTGATCAGTGATCAGTGATCAGTGCTGCGACGAGCAAGACTCCAGCCTCGTGTCTCTCTGCAATGAGCACGCTAGTCCTGATCAGTGATCAGTGATCAGTGCTGCGACGAGCAAGACTCCAGCCTCGTGTCTCTCTCTGCAATGAGCATGCTAGTCATGATCAGTGATCAGTGATCAGTGCTGCGACGAGCAAGACTCCAGCCTCGTGTCTCTCTCTGCAATGAGCATGCTAGTCCTGATCAGTGATCAGTGCTGCGACGAGCAAGACTCCAGCCTCGTGTCTCTCTGCAATGAGCATGCTAGTCCTGATCAGTGATCAGTGATCAGTGCTGCGACGAGCAAGACTCCAGCCTCGTGTCTCTCTCTGCAATGAGCATGCTAGTCCTGATCAGTGATCAGTGATCAGTGCTGCGACGAGCAAGACTCCAGCCTCGTGCCTCTCTCTGCAATGAGCATGCTAGTCCTGATCAGTGATCAGTGATCAGTTATGCGACGAGCAAGACTCCAGCCTCGTGTCTCTCTCTGCAATGAGCATGCTAGTCATGATCAGTGATCAGTGATCAGTGCTGCGACGAGCAAGACTCCAGCCTCGTGTCTCTCTCTGCAATGAGCATGCTAGTCCTGATCAGTGATCAGTGCTGCGACGAGCAAGACTCCAGCCTCGTGTCTCTCTGCAATGAGCATGCTAGTCCTGATCAGTGATCAGTGATCAGTGCTGCGACGAGCAAGACTCCAGCCTCGTGTCTCTCTCTGCAATGAGCATGCTAGTCCTGATCAGTGATCAGTGATCAGTGCTGCGACGAGCAAGACTCCAGCCTCGTGTCTCTCTCTGCAATGAGCATGCTAGTCCTGATCAGTGATCAGTGATCAGTGCTGCGACGAGCAAGACTCCAGCCTCGTGTCTCTCTGCAATGAGCATGCTAGTCCTGATCAGTGATCAGTGATCAGTGCTGCGACGAGCAAGACTCCAGCCTCGTGTCTCTCTCTGCAATGAGCATGCTAGTCCTGATCAGTGATCAGTGATCAGTGCTGCGACGAGCAAGACTCCAGCCTCGTGTCTCTCTCTGCAATGAGCATGCTAGTCCTGATCAGTGATCAGTGATCAGTGCTGCGACGAGCAAGACTCCAGCCTCGTGTCTCTCTCTGCAATGAGCATGCTAGTCCTGATCAGTGATCAGTGATCAGTGCTGCGACGAGCAAGACTCCAGCCTCGTGTCTCTCTCTGCAATGAGCATGCTAGTCCTGATCAGTGATCAGTGATCAGTGCTGCGACGAGCAAGACTCCAGCCTCGTGTCTCTCTCTGCAATGAGCATGCTAGTCCTGATCAGTGATCAGTGATCAGTGCTGCGACGAGCAAGACTCCAGCCTCGTGTCTCTCTCTGCAATGAGCATGCTAGTCCTGATCAGTGATCAGTGATCAGTGCTGCGACGAGCAAGACTCCAGCCTCGTGTATCTCTCTGCAATGAGCACGCTAGTCCTGATCAGTGATCAGTGATCAGTGCTGCGACGAGCAAGACTCCAGCCTCGTGCCTCTCTCTGCAATGAGCATGCTAGTCCTGATCAGTGATCAGTGATCAGTTATGCGACGAGCAAGACTCCAGCCTCGTGTCTCTCTCTGCAATGAGCATGCTAGTCATGATCAGTGATCAGTGATCAGTGCTGCGACGAGCAAGACTCCAGCCTCGTGTCTCTCTCTGCAATGAGCATGCTAGTCCTGATCAGTGATCAGTGATCAGTGCTGCGACGAGCAAGACTCCAGCCTCGTGTCTCTCTCTGCAATGAGCATGCTAGTCCTGATCAGTGATCAGTGATCAGTGCTGCGACGAGCAAGACTCCAGCCTCGTGTATCTCTCTGCAATGAGCACGCGTGTCCTGATCAGTGATCAGTGATCAGCGCTGCGACGAGCAAGACTCCAGCCTCGTGTCTCTCTCTGCAATGAGCATGCTAGTCCTGATCAGTGATCAGTGATCAGTGCTGCGACGAGCAAGACTCCAGCCTCGTGTCTCTCTCTGCAATGAGCATGCTAGTCCTGATCAGTGATCAGTGATCAGTGCTGCGACGAGCAAGACTCCCGCCTCGTGTCTCTCTCTGCAATGAGCATGCTAGTCCTGATCAGTGATCAGTGATCAGTGCTGCGACGAGCAAGACTCCAGCCTCGTGTCTCTCTCTGCAATGAGCATGCTAGTCCTGATCAGTGATCAGTGATCAGTGCTGCGACGAGCAAGACTCCAGCCTCGTGTCTCTCTGCAATGAGCATGCTAGTCCTGATCAGTGATCAGTGATCAGTGCTGCGACGAGCAAGACTCCAGCCTCGTGTCTCTCTCTGCAATGAGCATGCTAGTCCTGATCAGTGATCAGTGATCAGTGCTGCGACGAGCAAGACTCCAGCCTCGTGTCTCTCACTGCAATGAGCATGCTAGTCCCGATCAGTGATCAGTGATCAGTGCTGCGACGAGCAAGACTCCAGCCTCGTGTCTCTCTCTGCAATGAGCATGCTAGTCCTGATCAGTGATCAGTGATCAGTGCTGCGACGAGCAAGACTCCAGCCTCGTGTCTCTCTCTGCAATGAGCATGCTAGTCCTGATCAGTGATCAGTGATCAGTGCTGCGACGAGCAAGACTCCAGCCTCGTGTCTCTCTCTGCAATGAGCATGCTAGTCCTGATCAGTGATCAGTGATCAGTGCTGCGACGAGCAAGACTCCAGCCTCGTGTCTCTCTGCAATGAGCATGCTAGTCCTGATCAGTGATCAGTGATCAGTGCTGCGACGAGCAAGACTCCAGCTTCGTGTCTCTCTCTGCAATGAGCATGCTAGTCCTGATCAGTGATCAGTGATCAGTGTTGCGATGAGCAAGACTCCAGCCTCGTGTCTCTCTCTGCAATGAGCATGCTAGTCCTGATCAGTGATCAGTGATCAGTGCTGCGACGAGCAAGACTCCAGCCTCGTGTCTCTCTCTGCAATGAGCATGCTAGTCCTGATCAGTGATCAGTGATCAGTGCTGCGACGAGCAAGACTCCAGCCTCGTGTCTCTCTCTGCAATGAGCATGCTAGTCCTGATCAGTGATCAGTGATCAGTGCTGCGACGAGCAAGACTCCAGCCTCGTGTCTCTCTCTGCAATGAGCATGCTAGTCCTGATCAGTGATCAGTGATCAGTGCTGCGACGAGCAAGACTCCAGCCTCGTGTCTCTCTCTGCAATGAGCACGCTAGTCCTGATCAGTGATCAGTGATCAGTGCTGCGACGAGCAAGACTCCAGCCTCGTGTCTCTCTCTGCAATGAGCATGCTAGTCCTGATCAGTGATCAGTGATCAGTGCTGCGACGAGCAAGACTCCAGCCTCGTGTCTCTCTGCAATGAGCATGCTAGTCCTGATCAGTGATCAGTGATCAGTGCTGCGACGAGCAAGACTCCCGCCTCGTGTCTCTCTCTGCAATGAGCACGCTAGTCCTGATCAGTGATCAGTGATCAGTGCTGCGACGAGCAAGACTCCAGCCTCGTGTCTCTCTGCAATGAGCATGCTAGTCCTGATCAGTGATCAGTGATCAGTGCTGCGACGAGCAAGACTCCAGCCTCGTGTCTCTCTCTGCAATGAGCATGCTAGTCCTGATCAGTGATCAGTGATCAGTGCTGCGACGAGCAAGACTCCAGCCTCGTGTCTCTCTCTGCAATGAGCATGCTAGTCCTGATCAGTGATCAGTGATCAGTGCTGCGACGAGCAAGACTCCAGCCTCGTGTCTCTCTCTGCAATGAGCACGCTAGTCCTGATCAGTGATCAGTGATCAGTGCTGCGACGAGCAAGACTCCAGCCTCGTGTCTCTCTCTGCAATGAGCATGCTAGTCCTGATCAGTGATCAGTGATCAGTGCTGCGACGAGCAAGACTCCAGCCTCGTGTCTCTCTGCAATGAGCATGCTAGTCCTGATCAGTGATCAGTGATCAGTGCTGCGACGAGCAAGACTCCAGCCTCATGTCTCTCTCTGCAATGAGCATGCTAGTCCTGATCAGTGATCAGTGATCAGTGCTGCGACGAGCAAGACTCCAGCCTCGTGTCTCTCTCTGCAATGAGCATGCTAGTCCTGATCAGTGATCAGTGATCAGTGCTGCGACGAGCAAGACTCCAGCCTCGTGTCTCTCTGCAATGAGCATGCTAGTCCTGATCAGTGATCAGTGATCAGTGCTGCGACGAGCAAGACTCCAGCCTCGTGTCTCTCTCTGCAATGAGCATGCTTGTCCTGATCAGTGATCAGTGATCAGTGCTGCGACGAGCAAGACTCCAGCCTCGTGTCTCTCTCTGCAATGAGCATGCTAGTCCTGATCAGTGATCAGTGATCAGTGCTGCGACGAGCAAGACTCCAGCCTCGTGTCTCTCTCTGCAATGAGCATGCTAGTCCTGATCAGTGATCAGTGATCAGTGCTGCGACGAGCAAGACTCCAGCCTCGAGCCTCTCTCTGCAATGAGCATGCTAGTCCTGATCAGTGATCAGTGATCAGTGCTGCGACGAGCAAGACTCCAGCCTCGTGTCTCTCTCTGCAATGAGCACGCTAGTCCTGATCAGTGATCAGTGATCAGTGCTGCGACGAGCAAGACTCCAGCCTCGAGCCTCTCTCTGCACATCTGTCGCATGCATATTACTTGTTTCAGTGTTGCTGTGTGCAGACAATATTTGTATTTTGTTTATTTGCAGAGAACAATAAAAATTGCATACAAACATGTCAAAACATAATAACATGAACAAGTCAAGTTAAAAACCAACATTAAAATTAAAAAGTGAAAGCTTACCTAAAAGTGAGGACAAACATTGTCATAGTTATTAAATTATTAAACTATAAAATCAACATATTAAACACACTAAAGCCTGAATTATACGATTCAAGTTTCCTTGAATTCAACCCTTTCAATGGTGTTGAATTCAAGACTTGGATCGTCTAAATGAAAACATTGAAGCATTTAACACGAGTCTAAGTCTTGAATTCAAGACATCTCTTCAGCCTTTTTTAATTAGAACATGTCCTATTTTCCTTCAAGTCTTGAAATACTTCAACCAATTATTAATTTCACCCCAACTTCAAACAACAATTAACATTGAATCGTCTAAATGTTCTTTTACGTTTCCTTGAAATCAAGGGTTGAATTCAACCCCTTTAAGGAAACTTGAACCGTGTAATTCAGGCTTAAGCATAACTGGAAAAATCAAGTTAAAAGTCAAGAAATTCTTGAACACTATAAACAGAGTGTTCGATCAGAAACTTCTTTAAGTTATTCTTGAAAGCACTGAATATTCTGACAAGTTCAGGCAACTAGTCAAATGAGAGTTTTGCCCTACCCAGAACAAATTGCAACATTTGGTTTTTTGGGGTTATTCTCTTCAGTAAAATGCCCTCTACAATATATTCCAAATCCGCCAAAATCTTAATCACTTTTGAGGTTAATTCCTTATGTTAGATCTACATATAAAATTATTTTCATGTAACTGCGATTTTGACGAAACTTGGAAGAATTTTTCACCATACTAACAAACACAAATAGCTCTTGGAGCGTTTTTCTCTAAATCTCATCGTTTTGGAAATATGCACCTCGAAAAACGTCAAATTACACTCAAAGTGACCTAATCGTCGATAACTGTCTAAAATATTACATTTAGATGGGCCATATTTCCCAAGCGATGGGATTAAGAGAAAAACGCTCACAGATCTATTTGTGTTTGCTTATAGGAAGGTGAACAATTCTTTCGTCAAAATCGGAGTTACTTGATTGTTTTATGCAAGATGGAATTTGAGGAATTGACTTAAAAGTGATTAGAAAGTACTTCCGGTGAACGAATTTTGGCGGATTTTAGATTAGTTTTAAAGTTCATTTTTCTGAAGAGAATGACACCAAAAAACCAAATGTTGCAATTTGTTCTGGGTTTGGAGTTGGCCATTTCTAAGTCTGATTTACTGGACAAGCGCAGTCTATACCCCATGCCTGACGTCACAGGCTGTCTGGCTGCTGGCTAGACGAGTTAGCGGCAGTTAGCGATGATTAGCGATGATTTGGGGCGTCCACAAATAACAGCGCTGCACCAGAACATTGATTTTGCTCGATGCACAGGCTCCTCATTACACACATACACATACACACACACACAGGCCCCTCATTTGCGCAGAATGTTTGCGTTTTGCGTGTTGGCTCAGTGGGTAACGCACTAACACGTCATCCGGGAGACTCCGTCACAGCTTCCTCCCCAGCCTAGCTGCAGGGCGAAGATAAAACAAGAAGTAGATTCGATAATTGTTTCGTATTGTCATTGAATATTATTGTTTTTCGAATTGAGTAATGAATCAGTTATTCACATTGCTAAGCGAGCATCACCCGGCATAATCCTATGGCTCTTTCCCTGTTTTTTATCTGTTTGTGTTTTTGACAGCAAGGTATACCCAGTTCAAACCATTCAATCAATCGTTCTGAAATTGTGCACACCCACTAATGTCATGAGCGATCTCGTGTATAATTCTTGAACAAGATCCTGCATGATTTTTTGAAATTAAAACTGGAACCGTTTGACCGATAATCTTAACATTTTGTATGGTCATCACTTCCTTTGATCGGGATTAACATGAGATGTTTTTGTCATTTTTCACACTGATCTGTCGTTAAATTCAAAAGTTATTACCATTTTACGGACATTTATACTTGTTTGGAAATATGTGTCAAATTTCATGAAGGTATTTTATCACTGCTCCTTTGACGCATTTCTGAAACTTTCCGCAACTTGCAAACGCAGGCTCGCTTATCAACGCGTTGCACAGGCAGTGGCGTAACTACCGGGTGTCTGGGGAGGCAAAATGCCAGGGGTCCAGGCGCTAGGGGGGCACCAAGGGCATTTCTCAAATAAAGCAGAATTTTATTAACTTTTCCAAATAAATTTTTCCGAATATTTGTTTTTACTCAACTTGGTTTACATTGCTTCCAAAATAGAGTACCTAATAATGTGACATATTGTGTGAAACATTCTGATTAATTCTATAATGATTCTATTACGACTTATGTTGGAGGCTTATTTTATGTCATTTCAGGCACAAAGTTAATTGTAGGGAGGACTTGGCGGCAGTATGTGGGTTAAATGAGTTCATGATTTAAGTGCAAATATGTTTTAACAACGTTTTGCTAGACCCTTCGATCTAAATACTTTTAGGTGAGAAGGTTGGCAGTCTTTTCACAAATACTGTTTTTGTACAGTATTCAATATACTCAAATGAACTAAAATATATTTGTGGGGCACCAGAGGAATATTTTGCCAGGGGTCCATCAATCTCTAGCTACGCCACTGTGCACAGGGCAAGTGTTTGGCAACACCACGGGACTCAAACTGTCACGTGATGCTTGATGATTGTCTGGAGGATTGGTCCAGGGTCGAGAGAGAGAATTACGCATTGTTTACAATCGAAACAACATGAGAAGCGCAAGCAACACTCGTGCATGCAAATATTAATGATGTTCCACGAGACACTCATTTATAATTGATGTGCATTAAATGTAAATTAGTGAATTGTGGAAGGCTCAATATCTAGGGCTGTGAATTATTTCAAGATGGCCGAACACTCGTTGCTAGTTTTCGTTCACAGTTTTCATTGTGGTGGGAGTCAAGATGATTTTATATTCAACCATCAGAAACGTGCTTCAGTGGCTAAGGATCTAGACATACATTTATAGAATTAATATATGATTATAGGTTTTGAACTTTATTTTTGTCTGTGTCCATATTTTATATCTTGACAACCCTGCGTTAGTTGGTCGATCATTTACTGTTTAATTTTTCTTTTAACTTTGATGCCATAAGCTAAATACAAATAAAATAGTTTTTCGTCTTCATGCAATCAGAAGGTTATCATTCGCGATTCTGGAATTGCCATTTGTAAATGTTAACGTGGTCGGAAACGCGAATGTTTAGTGTTCAGTGACGTCACACTAGGCCTCTGTTGATTCAGTCGTCTTCACTGCACAGCGCTCGCAATTGTTTTTACCCAGCGACTGGTAAATGTGAGGAGAATGCTCGAGCATGAGCAAGTAGGTGGAATTAGACAGGATATTCGCCACTAGAAGAACCGGCGAATGCGCGATACGATGGCGAAATAAGGTCGAGCTAAAGAGGTCACACAGTTTTTAACTCGACTTTATTTCACGCTAATAAGTAGGTCTTGCTTATAAATCTGTCAGGCCTACCAACCACAAGGACAAATATTAATTCAACACTTCGCGTTATCAATCAAGTCAAGGTCGAATAACAGATTGCAACTCTGTTCATCAGTTGACCTATCAGATCACACCTTTATTCTTGACATTTCCACGCGACCTTTCACCTGCGAAACTTCACGATTTAGTAATTAGCTTGCTTGAGAAATCATCTTGATGGCTCCATTCAGAAAAGCTGTCATTCGGTGTCATTTTGTCGATATTTGATAGTTGTCATGGTTACCAATGTAATCTAATCCATAATGTCCGCCCTTGGAGGAACATTAATGTTTTGGTTTACAGATATGTAAAACAAAAGAAGTTCGTGCAGATATGAATACATTTTATTTGTGTACATTATAAAGCAAACAAAAAATTGTATGGCATTGAAACACATGTAATTAATTATATAGCTTCGATATTTAGCACATATTTGTGTTTCTTTACCGCGTGAGGTCAGCAATGAGCTACGAGCTGCGAAACCTTGACTGCCTTTGTGTGCAGTTTCGGGGATAACTGGTGACAGGTTTTTTATGCATTTTCTTCGCAACCTCGGGGAGAATAAATCAGATATTCTTCGCTTCGGCCGGGGAACTGTAAGCCATGGAGTTGTTCTAAACACAGACATCACTCGAGACTCGCGGACAGGTGGAGCCACCTGATCATTATGTCGATTAGCAGGCAATCGAACCAATTGCAGGCGATTAGGAGAAGAATCCGGCTGCTGGCTCCAGAGTCCAGAGCAGATCATTACACGATGTTCTTTCATACCCTCTCCTCGGTGTTTATTGCTTAGTGTTTATTTTTATCCATCACGCAGATGAATGTCGTAATTCTTAAAACAAACTTATAAGTGTAGAAAAATATATCAATAAATAGAAATTAAAATTACATCCTATTAACATGCCCATATAAAATAATTTAGAACACATATTATAATAAGTCACAGCGTTTAAGCTCGGTTATTGGAATTCTTGAAGGCTAAGGATTTGAGGCTGGGGCAGAATGAAGTGTATTGTAAGTTGTGGTACAACATGGGGTACATAGGTAACGGGCTATTCTGATAAGGCCCGGAATAACCAAAGTTATATTGTGCTGGATTAACTAACTTATTGTTTCACTCATTTTGAGGTATCTGATTGGCTGTGCCGCCAATTTAGTCCAATATTTAGTTAATCCGGCTCAGATTAACTTTGGTTATACCGGCCCTAAGAGTGGTTGTGCGGTGTTTTGAACGTATTGATTATTGAACGGCGCACTGCACTGCAACTAGGCCATGGCGTCTAATGGTTGATGTGATGATGAAGAATGGGTTAAGATTGACGTGGATAGGAGTCGGTAGTGGCCTATTAGTATACGCACGTTTTCGTAACATTTTTGAGTGCATTTAACTCATTTCTAGTAGCGATTTTTACTCAATCAAAGTGGACGTGTTGGGAACCTTCCCAGCATTTGGCTCTCGACTGAGGGAAACTACGAAACAATCAGGAAGGCGGCTGCGGAGTTCGAACCCGGGACAAAGTCAATCCAGCCTCCAACAGGGCCGAAGCCAATACAAGAACAAACTGTTTCATAACTGATGCTTCTGGCAGATGTATTAGAAGTTACAATGACATCGGCTCCAATAGGTAATGCGTCTATTCATCTAGCAATAATATTTTGTCCATGAACATTTGACAGATCTTTCAATGAACGTCAATAACGATAACTGCGCAGGTGGAGTGACGTCATGAGGGTATGTGGTCATTTTACTCTGCAACTGACATGTGAAGGAAAACGTTTTCAGCCACGACACTCAGAGAAATTGCCAATACTGTCTTATAAACATATAAAATGTATAGGTATAGATCCGCTGAGCGTAGAGATAGTAATACCATGGGTAGATCCGATCATGGAATTCCACTAATTTTCATTCCTAATTTCAGCTTGATCGGGTCTGACTAAAGCAAGAACACGTCAAGCTAAAATAATAAATAATTGATAAGGAAAAACTTGATGTGCATTTCGTATTGTCAAAGTTTTTCATGACATTATGAGGATGATTGGAAGTGATGAGCGCGGGAGTGGGAAGGAGGGAGTGGGAAGGAGGGAGTGAGAAGGAGGGAGTGGGAAGGAGGGTCTGGGAAGGAGGGAGTGGGAAGGAGGGTCTGGGAAGGAGGGAGTGGGAAGGAGATGCGCCACTGTTGCACCCACGAGAGTCAAGCAATTATACACAGTGTTGGGTAAGTTACTAAAAAAAGTAACTAGTTCCAGTACCTAGTTTCTTTCAAATAAAGGAATTGAAAAGTTACCATGCTCTCCATAAACAACCCGGATTTTTGTCTCTAAATTGAGTGAGCAAAGCGAAAAATTATTATATTATCAGAAATCAAGTAAATTTAGGAAGCCAGAAAAAATGGTTCGTTATTCGTTACGATTCGTTATAGAATTAGATTCTGTGCAAATCATTTCATAAGATACTATATTTTTATCCCAAACTTAAAATTAACGTGAAATGAGTACCAAAGTTCCTTACAAAAGGAACTTTTTAGTTCCTAAGTTCTTTTAAAAATAGTTGAACTTATTTCCCCTAAAAGTTCCCCAAAGGGAACTAGTTCCCGGTAACTACTCGTAGTTCCTCCTAAACACCGCAATTACAACATATTAAATTCATCTGATTGATTATCAGTTCCGTTTTTCTGTCTGATTTTGATAGAAGTTTCAAGTGGACAATGGAATATTCAAGTCTGAAATGTAACACGACCGCAATCTAGGACAAAAGACAAAACATGTTTGGGATTTTCGCCTTGAATAATATGTAACATGAAAACAACATGATGATTAGCTCGATTAGGTCCCCGAATCTGTTTTAGTTTTCACGCCTCGGTGTGTTCGGGCATGTTCGGCCACGCTCGGGCAGCTTCGTGTGCTCTCGCGCCCATCCCAACAGCAGCCCTGACCCGGTTAACTAATAAATAACATTTCGGTCAATCACTCGATACTTCGATCAAATATCAGCAGAATCCTGACCTGCCGGTCGAACAGTCACCTCCTTGACCGGGATGTTATACAGATGAATGAGGAATCATGGCACTAGTGAGGCTCGAACCAAGACCCTCGTGAAGAACTGACACACATTTCTCTCCCCACAGTAAGAACTAACTAACAGCACAGCTTCGCTTCGGGAAATGAGATATACCTCATGTTAGAGACACTGCATTTTATGGAATCTTCCAGCATGGAGTCAAGATGAAAGATTGGTGTAAAATATCAAGTCGAACCCGGGACGTTCATTTGCCGGGCGAGAGCTCTGTCAACTGAGCTACCCGACTGATGAGGGTTAGAATGACAAGACGGTGAGACCAGACTGTCATTCGTGTCATTACACTGTACAAATGTATACTTAAACCAATAAAAATCGGTACTCGAAAAGAAAATGATTGGCTGATGTTTAAGGTTTGATGGCATCATCCCATGAAGGCTGTGTTAACGCATCATCTATACCTCTAGTAGGTGAGCTCTTATTTCGTTGATAATAAAAAGGATTGATTCTCAAAGAACCTGACCAGTAGACAATCATTTTCTTTTCGAGTACGCACCAATTTTTATTGGTTTGAGTGTAGGGTCAGCGTCAAAAGAAGAAGAAGATGTACAGTTGGACGGTGGTAGGAGGGTGTAGACGGTCGTGGCTTATTACGGAAACCACGAAGCAAACTCAACTCTCAGTCAGAAGGACGGCCTCCGGAGTGCAAGTTGCAGGTTCCTCATTTAATAATGCATTTGAGTATTGCACTTCTGTGACGTCACAGTCTTCAACTCCATAGGCTTCTTGCCCCTGACGTCACAATCTAATATGGAGGCAAATGTTTCCTGGCTCAAGATAATAGGTATTTATTTACATTGATTATCATCATCATCTTACTTACTGAAATATCTTTCTTGCATGAATCATCACTTGAGATTGTGGCTATGGGTTGCTATGGCAACAATGTCTCTGCTTCTTGGACTTGTTGACTCGGCCAGCAGGTCGTTAAGGCTAATTGTCAACCACTTAAGGTGCTTAAGGTGCCAGAGTTGTTGTTGTCAGAAGACGAGTGGCAGAGACATTGTCAGTTACACGCATCAAGATGAAACTCCTGCTAGTGCTCTCCGTCGTTACCATTTCCATGGTGCAAGGTACGTCATAGTCCTGGTGCATGGTGCACCTGGCCAAACTAAAAAAGGTATTCGAAAGAAACGGGATTGTCTTGATTTCATGGCCTCATCCTATGAAGTCTATTCTGACTCCTCGTTCAAATTCATACCGCTTTTACTTTGGCCAAATGTACGCCAAGTCCATTACCAGTTTTATGGTAATTTGGACTCAATTTCGCGCAAAAATCTGATTTCGATGATATATTTTCAATAATCGTGAAAAGTCGTTTTCTGTTGCGCTTTAATTTCAAAGATCTATAAGACTCCAAGTAAGTAGACCCCAAGTAAGTAGACTCCAAGTAAGTAGACTCCAAGTAAGTAGACTCTAAGTAAGTAGACCCCAAGTAAGTAGACTCCAAGTAAGTATACTTCAGGAAGCTCATGGTGAAACTCATTGGCCTGTGAATAGACCATTTTAAATATTATCTCGGAGGCTCTGCTTTCTAAGAAAAATCATATGCAGTATTATTTCCAGACACCTTAGTCCCTGTTTTACCTATTGTTGAAACAGGGACTAAGGGGTCTGGAAATCAAACTGCATATGATTTTTCTTAGAAAGCAGAGCCACCGAGATAATATTTAAAATGGTCTATTGAAGTCACTGTGACTGGACGCAGTGATGATCTTGTACTGCATGTCCAGGCGCTGAAGACAGAAGCGTCGTGCCGATCGTGACGCTCGTCGAGGGCGTGTCGTCGTACTCGCAGAGAAACCCGCCAGAGAGCGGGGTTCGCTTCCAGGTGCGCGCCGTGCTGCCCCGCTTCCCGCACGGCCTCCATCCGCGCCTGGACGACTACGTCAAGCTCGCCGTCGACCCCGCCAGGAGGGTCACCTACTTGTGCCCGAACACGAGGTATATGTCAAGGTCACGTGACGCGGGGGTCTGATGCATCTGGAGATAACGTGGCAAAAGCTCGGTTTGACTTTCGAGAGCTAATGAAGGGCAGCCCGGTCTTTTGGATTTTGAACATATTAGAAAAGAATAATATGGGGCGCTCGACCCTTACCCAATATCGCCACATTTCAGTAGCACCGTGTTACTGTAGCACGATCGGCTAGTTGCCATGGCGACAATGTTAATTCTTATGGCTAAAACTTTTAAAACAAAAGTTGTGCTATACAGTAACACGGTGCTACTGAAATATGGCGATGTTAGGTAAGGGTCCTGAATTGTTCCGTTTTGGGGTGAAACAGTGTTTGAAAAACGAATCGAAGGCACGAATGAATTTAAAATTAATTATTGTTGAGTGTGCGCGCGCCACCGCAAACTCAATAAATCATTCCACCCCGACCGCGTCCAGACTGACAGTATTAGTAATGTATTGCAACTACCTACACTTTTAATATTTTTCTGTATATTAGTAATAATCCACGGTTTTGTGCTTAAACTTTGAACCTCCATCTTGGACCAGCATCTTGTACGTCCATCTTGTTGATAACAGGGCCGGAAACCCGAAGGATCTGAGTTCGATTCCCAGTCGGGGTGCGTGTTTTTATTTCGCAGCGCAGGTTCCCTCTTAAAACCTCCATATTGTGTTGCAGAGGCCGCATGGCGCAATGCCGCCTCCGGGATCTGGTGTTCGAGGTGTTGCTTCCATCTTGCACCTCATCTTGTGTTGCAGAGGCCGCATGGCGCAATGCCGCCTCTGCGATCTGGTGTTCGAGGTGTTGCTTCCATCTGGCACCTCATCTTGTGTTGCAGAGGCAGCATGGCGCAATGCCGCCTCCGCGATCTGGTGTTCGAGGTGTTGCTTCCATCTTGCACCTCATCTTGTGTTGCAGAGGCAGCATGGCGCAATGCCGCCTCCGCGATCTGGTGTTCGAGGTGTTGCTTCCATCTTGCACCTCATCTTGTGTTGCAGAGGCCGCATGGCGCAATGCCGCCTCCGCGATCTGGTGTTCGAGGTGTTGCTTCCATCTTGCACCTCATCTTGTGTTGCAGAGGCCGCATGGCGCAATGCCGCCTCCGCGATCTGGTGTTCGAGGTGTTGCTTCCATCTTGCACCTCATCTTGTGTTGCAGAGGCAGCATGGCGCAATGCCGCCTCCGCGATCTGGTGTTCGAGGTGTTGCTTCCATCTTGCACCTCATCTTGTGTTGCAGAGGCCGCATGGCGCAATGCCGCCTCCGCGATCTGGTGTTCGAGGTGTTGCTTCCATCTTGCACCTCATCTTGTGTTGCAGAGGCCGCATGGCGCAATGCCGCCTCCGCGATCTGGTGTTCGAGGTGTTGCTTCCATCTTGCACCTCATCTTGTGTTGCAGAGGCCGCATGGCGCAATGCCGCCTCCGCGATCTGGTGTTCGAGGTGTTGCTTCCATCTTGCACCTCATCTTGTGTTGCAGAGGCCGCATGGCGCAATGCCGCCTCCGCGATCTGGTGTTCGAGGTGTTGCTTCCATCTTGCACCTCATCTTGTGTTGCAGAGGCCGCATGGCGTAATGCCGCCTCCGCGATCTGGTGTTCGAGGTGTTGCTTCCATCTTGCACCTCATCTTGTGTTGCAGAGGCCGCATGGCGCAATGCCGCCTCCGCGATCTGGTGTTCGAGGTGAGGTGTTGCTTCCATCTTGCACCTCATCTTGTGTTGCAGAGGCCGCATGGCGCAATGCCGCCTCCGCGATCTGGTGTTCGAGGTGTTGTTGTCGGCCGACACATCGGGCCACGTGGAGATGCAACTCGACGGAGGAACTCAGGCCATCATCGAGGACATCCACGCGCTCAAGTTCGAGGTGAAACCCTTCGTGGAGATGCAGCAGATCGCGCAGGGAAACTCTCTGGGAAACTCGCTGGTGCTGCTGGTGCCCGCCATGACACGTACGTCCCTTCCCCTTCACTCCCCACTCATTGTTGTAGCAGACAATAATCATTCAGTGTTGCTTTTTACAGGACAAGGTTCATGAAATCGACATGGCGGCTAGAGGACTGAAGATTTCACTCAAGAATTATTGTTGATTTTCTTTTGTGATTATTTTATTACAACATAGGTAATGTATATCGGAATTAATTAAAAATAAACACATTTGCACTGCCATGTATATTATTATCTTCCACCACCTTCTTCGCCCCTCAAATAGATATGTTATTGGTTTTGTTCATATTATCTACGATCACCACACTTTACAGGGATCGGAAACTGTCTGACTAGCTGGCCATGTGCTTGGTCACCTTGAACACAACAATCATAGAACAGGCGGCTGTGATGTCATTCTCGTTACACATGTCTTTATCTCCCGCCAGAACATAATTCAAATATTCGACAATGCGCTATCATCTTTAGCAGCGGCAAGTTTGAGAAGCTCTTTCAAACCTGGCGGCAATTGTGTGAATCAAATTAAAACACTCCAAAATCGTACTTTTTTTAAATTTCGCGGGTCACCGGCCGGAAGTAAGACGGAGCAGGAAGTTAAAAAGAGCAAAACGGCGGCCCAAGCACTCGGCCGCCATCATTTAGCATTGGTCTTATGGGAGTGACGTCACAATACGCAGACAGTTTCCGATCCCTGTAAAGTGTGGTGATCGTAGATATTATTTGAAAAGAGCGGGTTTTAATGTGAGTTCTCGCTAAAACCGACAGATGTCAGGAGCGTTCCTTGACGTTGTATCTGCGCGCGCCTCTCCTCCAAGCAACACAAAACCTAACCAAACCTGTGAACAGCTGACCTCGGCACCTTTCAACACTTGCACGCTACCTGGCTACTGCTGATAGTTTTCTAATACTATGTAACGCCAGGTTCATTACAGTGTTTTATTTTTTTCACACAATACGCAATTTGATTGTTTACATAATGTTGAAGCTTATACAGCAAGTGCGGCTGTATGCCAGATTTTCTCCTGCTAAAACCACACATGACATTCCTCGAGCTAGTAGCAAAGTTTCTCAAATTGAAATCCATTCTAAGAAAGAGACTATTGTACAGAACCGTATTATTGACCTGACAGATGAAACACCAGAGTACTCAAAAGAAAAGGACATTAATACACATCTGAAACAGATTATGGTGTCAATAAAGTCGAGAAAGAACCGAGATAAACATGAGCGCATTTTGCTGGAAGGAAAGCGATTGATCAAAGATGCAGTTGACAGCGGATGTGTACCTGAGACAATACTTTTCAGCAGAGTTGAAGACATGAAGAATTTGTCATTGCCAATGGATGGGGTGAAAATATACAAAATCCCGTACAAAATGATATCAATGTGGTCCGATACGTCTACGAGTCCGGGGATTCTGGGTGAGTAGCGAGTTGCTAGTATGCTGTGTGAGAGTTGCTTATCTGAATACCTTGGAAAGCAGCTGTCAAGTTAACAAACAAATGATTTGCATGTGACCAAGGTGGTGCAAAATCTAATAGGTATACTAATTTTTCTAAGTTGTGTACCTACCTAATTTATCGCCTTTATTTACCTATTGGCTATTATACTTTCTCGATAAAGCAAATTTGATAAATATTTCACAATAAGCATAAAATGTCAATATCTCTTAAAGTTCTTGTCTGCAAATGTGTAAAATCTACTAAATTGGTCCCAATGACCATAAAAAGTTGTAACTTCATTGGAGGATTTTGCCCATACGTTCATAACTAATTGCATTTGTGTGTATGTACAAACTTTCATATTGATTGGTTGATCGGTGTTACCTGGGCAAACAAACAAGAAACAAAGTGGGAACTTGCCATTTTACACTCTCTACCCTTGGTTAATCAATGAAATATCTTGAAGCAAGGAAAGGCTCTAGAAAGAATGTTGCTTAGACATTACTACTGCTGTGTTGCAGGCATCTTCAAGACGCCTGACGTCGAGAGCAAGCGGCCCGCGCGGGACGCCCTGCCGCTGACCGTCGTATGCGACAACGTGAGGGAGCCGGGCAACCTGGGAGCCATCTTGAGAGTTGCAGCGGGCGTTGGATGCCAGAGGATCATCCTCTCACGGGGTGCGTGGTTGCCATAGCAACATTAGTTACCATGGGAACCAGTACAGGCGTGTTTCCGTGATTGTTGTTCAAGGACACATCACGGTTCATATGCTAACGCTTGGAGATGGGTTTACAAATCCAAGGTCGCATGCAATGTGGGAAATCCAACCTGAGAGCGTTGTGACATTGTTGTGATGTGTATCAAGTGGAAATATGTCTGTATAGTACTTTTTTAATTAATAATTTCATTACATTTCCATATTTATAAATTTTTTAGACTTTAAAGTACCTACGCTTGGCAATGGTGACGTCTCTTATCCAAATCCAAAATAATTGTAAATTCCTAGACAGTAGTAATAGTTACAAAATTTGGAAGTAGCCAAGAGTTTACAATTATAATAGCTTAGCTACCTATAAATTTATCGACGGAGTGATCACTATTATTTTCCTTTTTTTTTTTTGTTATGGCGTTACAGGACTTGCAGTCCTACTGCCGCCTCAACAACTCTGCTCCATTGACGATGCGCCATTATATAGGAGGTGAAGTTGGTTGAGGATTCGTAACTTGAGATGCCAAGCGAGTGAGTCGTTAGCTCCGTGCGCTCTGCTGGATTTAACGTCCCATCCCAAGGACGGTGTAACGCCCGTCGAGAGACTGATAACAGATGGAGGGGTGTCGTTACACTAACCCCCCAACCACCCCAGTCAGTCTCTCTGGCCCAACGGCAGCAACTGGCAAGCCAGAGTTGAATGGTCACCCATCCAACCGCTGACCCCGCTCAATGTTGCTTAACCTTGGTGATCTGACGAAAACCGTGGTATCTATTACACCAGCCGTTGGGTAAATCACTATTAGTCAAGATTTTAAATGAGAAAGAATTTGCACTTGGTTATTTATCGCTACAATGAGAGTGTAAGAGAAATGAAGCGTGGAGCATGTTCGAAGGATGTGTTTGACCTTGAGCTTTTTCCCGCAGGCTGCGTGGACTTGTGGGAGCCGAAGGTGCTGCGCTCTGCGGCCGGTGCTCACTTCCATCTGCCGATCCACCGCAACGCCACCTTCTCCGACGTCGCGCGCCTCCTTCCCCCCATATCGCACGTGTTCCTGGCCGACAACAATGCCGACGACCCCGGCCAGTCCCTGCAGCGCATTCTTCCCGCCCTCCCCTATGACGCCGTGGACTTCACGCTGGCTACCAACACGGTGGTCGTGATTGGAGGAGAGACCGAGGGACTCAGCGACGACGCGATGCGATTGGCCGCCGAGACCAACGGAGCGCGGCTTCACATTCCGCTCGGGAACGACGTGGAGAGTTTGAACAGCGGAGCGGCGCTGGCTGTCGTGCTGTTCGAGATCAAGAGACAGCTAATGAGCAAGGACAGTGTGACCGATGACAGGAGAGCGTTGGCTGGAGCCGAGGGATCACAACGAAGTTAAAAGATTATCTCATTATTTTGTTGTCTTCATAATTTTTTGTATGCAGATTATGGTGACATGATTTGTTCCATTTTGCTAGGTATGTGTTTGTACGAAAGTAGACTTTTACTGCTACTTTGTGAGTCCGCATCATAATATGAACAAACTGCTATCGACATACAACAAAGGTATGGGAAACAATCCCAACTACTACATTCTTTTCTCATTTTTAAATTTAGTTTTGGAATTTTGGAATATTATGTGAGTAGCTCTAGTGTCTAAATAATGTTCTGTCATATCAACCACAAAGCAAAGCACCTAAGTTACATTTTTTAAATGATTGAGTTATTACTTATTGGTGTCGTTGAAATCAGATCATTTTCTATCTATCTATTGTGCTTGTAAAGAATGCCATTGCCATAAGTTCCCATTTAGTAAGTTAAAACTTGGGTTAAAGTTGTGGATTTAAGAGTCGACAGGACTCGCAGAAAATTTCGATTCCGATATAAAAAAATCCCAGAAATGCATGAAAATGCATTAGCTCTGGGTTGTACGTGACATTTGTGACATTCAATCGTGTGTTGCAACTTGCATAATACTGCTTTGAAGTAAGTTATTTTATTTCAAATATTGAAAACCACAAAAAACCATAAAAAGGCGGCCCCTACTTTTTTATTAACGGCTTGACCGATTGTTTTCAAAATTTAACAGCATAGAGATAAAGAGTAAATCTGTGTCTCTAGTGATTGAAAAAATAATAAAAAATGTTTTTTCTCGTTTTGAGGAAGTGCGAACATGGGCAATATATGAGTCTTTTTGGCACCTCTGCCCTGAAATAACTAAACAAAAAATACAACTTTGGGGCCACTAGAGACACAGATCTACTCTTTATCTATGACCTGTGAAAATTTGAAGACAATCGGTAAAGCCGTTTAGAAAAAAGTAGGGGCCGCCTTTTTGTGCTTCATAAAACATGGATTTCATCAAGTATCGTAGACTCTTAACCAATGGCAATGCAGAGAATCAAAATTATTTTGGCCGATTACGCGAAACAAGTTTCATGGCAATTACCTGTGCTTTATGGTTGGTAGGGCAGAAATGTTTTAAAATGCCTATCGATGTAGAGAACCAAATTTCAGGACCGTGAATGTTTTTATAAACCAGGGCTAGCCAGATAATATACTTCAACAAACAAACAAAAAAATTTAAATTTTTAAAATTCCGCGAATTAGGTACTTTGTTCATGAATCATGATGTATGTGATCAAGCAGTGCAGATTTGTAAATGTAAGAAGGAAACTCCATACAAAAACAGAAATCTACTCTTGTGGACTTGCTGTAGTAGATACCATAAAAAACACTCCGTGTAAAAATACCAGCCAAGTCTCTTCAACTTAAAAAAAATAATGAAATCTAAAAATTCTGCACTGAAAAGTAGTGATATCAAAAAATTAGCCAAGTCAAAACTTTATTTGAAAATCAAAAAATACTTGGCGCATCGTGTACATAAATAGCTTGGAAGTATAAGCCAATTATAAATTATACATGAAATATACATATACATAGTATACCTATAATGCCCTAAAAAAACGATGCGCCAAGTATTTTTTGATTTTCAAATAAAGTTTTGACTTGGCTAATTTTTTGATATCACTACTTTTCAGTGCAGAATTTTTAGATTTCATTATTTTTTTTAAGTTGAAGAGACTTGGCTGGTATTTTTACACGGAGTGTTTTTTATGGGGATATCACTACTTTTTTTAGTTTATTCTTACAACTTACGTGTGACACATATCACATGAACAATTACTAAATCCTTTAAAAAAAATTACCCTTTACAATTTGGTTATTCTCATGAAAAAAACAAAGGTTTCATTCCAATCGGTCAACCCAGTTCCGAGATATGGCAACACGTCGGTTTTCAAAATGGCCGCTGAACTTTCTGCACTGCCACATAGAATTTATAACTATAAATGATGTGTATCATTTTTAGCTTTCTGAATATGTATTTATGGTATAGGAGGGGATTATAATGATTTATAAATTTGAATGACGTCATTTCCGGCCTCATAAATAGGAAAATTCTAGTTTGACTGTTCCTATTCCATAGAGATGTCCTTCCGAATCGTTTGGCACTAGTTTCATACCGATCTGTCAACCAGTTTTCGAGATATTACGTCGTTTCTTCCGATTTCAAAATGGCTGCTGAAATCACTGACCTCTTGAATTATAATTTAAACATGATTTCATTTTATTATAAGCAGTCTCAAATAGTATATTTATTGCATCAAAATGTAAATTTGTGCGATTTTTAAAATGTGTGACGTCATTTCCGGTTTCAGTATGGGAAACTGCAAATATTATTGATGATAATACATAAAGTTGACCGTCTAAATTGTTTAGCGTTGGTTTCGTTTAAATCTATTAAGACGTTATTAAGATATGATGTCATTTCTGGTTTCAAAATGGCGGCTTCCGGTTGGTTTTATATCAAGTCAAATAATATCACAAAAGAACATACGTTACATAAATATCAAAATAATTGGATCAAATTTGTTGCCGAAATGCCAATCGATGAATTAAATTTCATGACGTCATTTCCGGTTTCGTTAACATAAATTTTAGTCTGTTGCTATTGATTATCCATATAGATGACCGTCCGAATCGTTTGGCGCTATTTTCGTTCCAATCGGTCTAGCCGTTGTTGAGATATGACGTCACTTCCGGTTTCAAAATGGCGGCACAAAAAATTCATGGGGTGAAGGTTAAATCAGACGCCAAAAGTGCACACGTGGTAAAAATGTGAGATCAATCGGTTCAGCCGTTTAGGCTGTGGCCTGTTTACCGGATTTTAGCTCCAGCCTACTACTACTACTACTGAGATTATTACTGATTATTATTATGAAAACCGCCCTAAAACACTGTTTTCACGGCCCTCTAGCGTGCAAAGGGCGTAACCTATTGTTCCCAAATTTGGTATATGTTGTAGAGTGGGCCATAGCTCGAAATTAAGATATATCGCAACAATGTGAGATTTCCCAATTTTAAGATCCAGTAGGCCGAAAATGCCACTTTGATGCTTACAGTAAAAGTGGGTTTGCTCCAGCCTTTATTTGAGAGTGTGCGCGCCGTACGACTTGGCTGGCGTGGAGCGACCGCTCCACTAGATTTATTGTCAATAAATAGAGCCAAGATTATATGGTGATTGAAAATAAAACGAAATTTTAAATAAACAGGTTTTAGTGTGAAATGTGCATGGTTCATGGAATTTAAACCCCAAAACTGTCATTTTCCAATCGCGAAATAAAACGAAATACACTTTAATTCGCGAAATTGACCTAAATCGCGAAATTACCACGAAATCAGTGATTTTTCACTAATTTTTTATTTTTTTTTACTTTTAGGTATTATAAAATTTGCATTTAATCAAGCACTTGTTGCGTCTAAGAATGGTGAGAATCCATCCTTTGATTAGCTGGAAAACAAGGTTGCAAACATACCTGCTAAATTTTACCCCCCCACCCCCCCAATCACAAAACCACCTGAACATAACCAGTCAGTGACTGCTTTAAGACGATGCTTCTGGCTGATGGTGGAAACATGGCAAACTTTGGCCAACTACCTACCCCTTTTTACCCCTAGAGAGCCTATATATTTAGGCTCTCTATTTACCCCTCCTTTTCATGCCCATGAAGGGCCCACCCACACCACACCCCCAGTCAGTTAGACAGCTGACTGTTCTTATGATGGCTCACGCCAATTCACTTGCCTGTTTCTTATGATGCAACTTTATTTTATCATTTTAATTTGATTATTTACATTATTCATTAGTGTGAGCAAAACATATTGGTAATAAAGATGAAATTCATTTTCGTTTTAAAGTTCAATTTTGTGTGTTTTAATGGCCCCACAAATCGCGAAATCCTCAATTCATAAAACCACAAAAAACGAAATTTGTGTTTTTAAAAACGAAATCACTGCAAAAATAAAACCATATAATCTTGGCTCTATCAATAAATAGTTTAAGTTAATTTGTATAATGCTGATGATCATTTGCAAATTTAATTTTATCTGTGAAGCAGTCCCTGAGGATTAAAGAATGATGATCATATTTGCTCTCACTCTCAGCATACTAGGGATGTGAAAAAAGAATCGATATATCGATATACGATACATTGGATTCGATACATCGATTTTTTGGATCGATTCTCCTGCATACGATATATCGATTCATTTTTTATACGATTCATAATATATTTTGATTGTTAAAATTCAGTATTATTAACTAAAAAATGATGAATAATGTGTCTTCAAAACAACAAAGTGTGCGTTTTCGTTGTAAATTTTACGTATTTCTTGCCGATTTAAGTTTTTGCTGTAATTTTATTTGAATTTTTTTCTTAAAAATTCATTTTAAAAATCGATTTTTCGATATATCGATACTTTCGATTTGATTTTTCGATATATTGAATCGATTTTCTTTCATCCGATATATCGGTAGGATCGATTCGAGTAAAAAAGAATCGAATCGATCTTTTCATTGAAAACCCACATCCCTACAGCATACCCAGACATGAGAATAAAATATAAGTCAAATATTAAAATACTGAATAGAATGCATTTATTTAACTACACGAAGTCTAGGTACTCTATGTGTACTCTATAATTCTATTCTACTTTCGGACTAAAAGAGATTAAACGAAAATTATTAATTTTTAATTAAGTTTTTAGCCATGAAATGAAGTAGCATTTTCAAACTCCTAACTCTTTCAAACTTGCCGCAATTTTTTACTCGATACGTGCTGATCTCTATAGGAGAAAAAATGAAGCTGCAACAAACCGACTGAGCCTCCGTGATATTCAAAAAATGTATCTCAAGTCTCCGCGGCGCGCCGCGCGCATTCCACCCCCCTTGCATCCCGACCCGCCCCCTCTAGCCCACGGCGAAACGTTCCATTCTCATTCGGTCAATACTCGTCCGCGAGGGTAACAAGAAGGCAGTGCATTTCCTTCACGACCATTGTTGGTCGGTTCGGTGGTTCTCAAGTTGGTGGTGTGTTTCGCCCAGTGTCAAGTGTCATGTTGATGATAACATTAGTAATAACATTGAAACAATAGTGCTCGATAACTGAACGTCAGTGATGTGAACGGCTAAAGGAGGCGTGAGCCCTCCCCGTCTGTCAAAACATGCGCCAATGTTGGCTAGATTGAAAATTACGACCAAATATTGACATTTAGAAATCGGATTTAAATATCCAGCTTCGATGGATTTATGGATACTCTCCGTGTTGGCCATCGCAGGTAAGAACAGATTTTCTCATATTTATCTTGAGTCGAACTTGACCCGTGGTTGAGAGAAACAGCGGCAAAGTTATTACCAACTTTCCCGAGCACCGTCAAGTTTTTCCGAGTGGCCGAGTCGCGTTTCTATTTTGCATATTGTTCCCATGCGCTGCAGGCTCATTCGCTAATGAACTGCTTTAATTCCACATTAGAACTTTCATCTCCGGAGTGCTTTATTCCTCCGAGACCACTCACATTCAGTCGTCCACCCCGTCGACCTACACAGGGGGTGAGAAGGCAACACATTTTACGCAATCTCGACAATAAAAAAAAAAACACCCCTCAAGAATGGAAAATGTTATTAACAATGTGAGTGGCTCTGAACGTACCAGCGATTTTTGCATTGTTAAATTAAATCAACAGCGGGTTCCACAATGTCTCACTATAAACTATCTATTTCTAAGAAATTTCACATGAATCGGTATTTCATAATATTTCGATTGGTTCAACTGGTTCAACCCAGTTCTGTAATTATATTTTCTGCACTAGAAATTTCTTAGAATCCATAACCTCCCAGATATATTTGAAAATGGTCTATTGTTGTGTATGACGATAATTTACTTATAATTACTTGTTGATTATTGAAAGATTTAAAGTTAGGTATACCCAACTCATTGCACCCAACAAATCATAAAGCGGTATTTGAACGAAACGGATCGGCTGCTGGTCAGGTTCCTTGACAAATGACAATCATTCCTTGTTAGTTGTTATTATCAATGAAATCAGAGCTTATCTACTAGAGGTAGATGACGAGTTAGCATAAACTTCGTCGGATGATGCCATCACATTTTTTCAGCCAATCCAATTCTTTCAAATACCGTTTTATAATTTGTTGAGTGTTTAAATTTTAAATAACTCTGGGTCAAGCGCCTGCCCATGAGTGTATTATAGTGAGTGTATAGAGTGAGTGTATCTAGAGAGTGAGTGTATTAGAGTGAGTGTAGGGATAGAGTGCGTGTATTAGAGTGAGTGTATTAGAGTGAGTGTATAGAGTGAGTGTATTAGAGTGAGTGTATAGAGTGAGTGTATTAGAGTGAGTGTAGGTATAGAGTGCGTGTATTAGAGTGAGTGTATAGAGTGAGTGTATTAGAGCGAGTGTATTAGAGCGAGTGTATTAGAGTGAGTGTATTAGAGCGAGTGTATTAGAGCGAGTGTATTAGAGTGAGTGTATAGAGTGAGTGTAGTGGATAGAGTGCAAGGAGTTGATGGCTGACGAACCACGTGATAAACACATACGGACGGCTTGGAGCCGCGCTTGTGGCGGAGGTCAGCCCGTCAGTCCGATCCGATCCGATCACACTTGCTCGACTACCTGAGTGACTACTGACACGGCAAGTCAAGTCCATCAACCTCTCACGAGGCCGCTCTCGCTGGAGCTGGAGGGAGGCTGCAATCACAACAGAACAAGATGTATTGATCTTGGACCTCTTGAGGAGGCTGCACTTCTTCCCTGTCACCTGCGTTGCGTGGGGAGGCGCGTAAACCACTTCCAAGATCACACGCACGTTCCTGCGTGCTGTTGAACGTCGCACTTTCTGCAACTAATGATGATGGAGACGGACGTGGCGTGGGGAACCTTCCAGGATTTTGCCTCTCGATTGAGGGAAACGTCGAAAGAACAAGTAATCGAGGGCAAGTTTTCATCTTGGCTTGAAACCGTGTTTTGTTTTGTTTATAACTTGAAAAGTTGGAGGAGAAGGCATTGCTTTCATCTTGCAATGGAAACTATGGTTCCAAAGCATCTGATTTCAAGAATTCGCCTCCTGGAAAGATGGCTCTGGAATGGAACCCAGGATCCTGGAGTCGCGCCCCGTGTGAAGCAAGAAGTGCGGTGCCTTGAGGGTCGCGATTCCCACAGCTAATTATAACTCACTGATCTAGTGTTCCTCGCATCAAGCTGCCATGTTATCATGCAGCGGGGACAATGCCGGCCGAGACGTGACAATAGACGCGTAGTGGAAGCGATCGACCAATCAGCTCGCCATTCTTCGCGGATATCAATCCCAAGCTGCGATCGATTCCTCCGCACGATCGTTAAACCGAATTAAAAAGCGTCCCCTCGGGAATGCGTTGCGTTCCCCAGGCCATGACTCAACACGACGCAGCAGAAAGACGATTAATCTTGCGCGTGGAAGAACACTCTACAGACCCTGCCTGCATGGACCTGCATACCACGTGACTGACGGGAGTAATTAGTGGCGCCCATAATCCGTGCGGAGTTTACCTCAACTAACTATGCACGTGTTCTCCCAAAGAGTAGAGTTAATCAATGACTGGAACAGTTGTGTCTCATTGAAAACTCAAGGCCCAAAACACGGGACACGCTGTCAAGCTAATCTCTGCTTTTCCGATCATGACCGAGGAGCAGAGAGGCAAGTAAGGCCACGTGACAGCTGTCAGCCAATGAAAGAGCTGCTCTTCACTCGCCTGTCTGCTTTTACTTGACAGTGTACTTGTATTCGCAAGGTTTTTCTGTTTCCCGTTTCCATGTTGTCCCTCTCACTCACTCCCATGCAGAGTCTGTCAGTCCCTCTCACTCACTCCCATGCAGTGTCTGTCAGTCCCTCTCACTCACTCCCATGCAGTGTCTGTCAGTCCCTCTCACTCACTCCCATGCAGAGTCTGTCAGTCCCTCTCACTCACTCCCATGCAGTGTCTGTCAGTCCCTCTCACTCACTCCCATGCAGTGTCTGTCAGTCCCTCTCACTCACTCCCATGCAGTGTCTGTCAGTCCCTCTCACTCACTCCCATGCAGTGTCTGTCAGTCCCTCTCACTCACTCCCATGCAGTGTCTGTCAGTCCCTCTCACTCACTCCCATGCAGTGTCTGTCAGTCCCTCTCACTCACTCCCATGCAGTGTCTGTCAGTCCCTCTCACTCACTCCCATGCAGTGTCTGTCAGTCCCTCTCACTCACTCCCATGCAGAGTCTGTCAGTCCCTCTCACTCACTCCCATGCAGAGTCTGTCAGTCCCTCTCACTCACTCCCATGCAGTGTCTGTCAGTCCCTCTCACTCACTCCCATGCAGTGTCTGTCAGTCCCTCTCACTCACTCCCATGCAGAGTCTGTCAGTCCCTCTCACTCACTCCCATGCAGTGTCTGTCAGTCCCTCTCACTCACTCCCATGCAGAGTCTGTCAGTCCCTCTCACTCACTCCCATGCAGTGTCTGTCAGTCCCTCTCACTCACTCCCATGCAGTGTCTGTCAGTCCCTCTCACTCACTCCCATGCAGTGTCTGTCAGTCCCTCTCACTCACTCCCATGCAGTGTCTGTCAGTCCCTCTCACTCACTCCCATGCAGTGTCTGTCAGTCCCTCTCACTCACTCCCATGCAGAGTCTGTCAGTCCCTCTCACTCACTCCCATGCAGTGTCTGTCAGTCCCTCTCACTCACTCCCATGCAGTGTCTGTCAGTCCCTCTCACTCACTCCCATGCAGTGTCTGTCAGTCCCTCTCACTCACTCCCATGCAGTGTCTGTCAGTCCCTCTCACTCACTCCCATGCAGTGTCTGTCAGTCCCTCTCACTCACTCCCATGCAGTGTCTGTCAGTCCCTCTCACTCACTCCCATGCAGTGTCTGTCAGTCCCTCTCACTCACTCCCATGCAGAGTCTGTCAGTCCCTCTCACTCACTCCCATGCAGTGTCTGTCAGTCCCTCTCACTCACTCCCATGCAGTGTCTGTCAGTCCCTCTCACTCACTCCCATGCAGTGTCTGTCAGTCCCTCTCACTCACTCCCATGCAGTGTCTGTCAGTCCCTCTCACTCACTCCCATGCAGTGTCTGTCAGTCCCTCTCACTCACTCCCATGCAGTGTCTGTCAGTCCCTCTCACTCACTCCCATGCAGTGTCTGTCAGTCCCTCTCACTCACTCCCATGCAGTGTCTGTCAGTCCCTCTCACTCACTCCCATGCAGTGTCTGTCAGTCCCTCTCACTCACTCCCATGCAGTGTCTGTCAGTCCCTCTCACTCACTCCCATGCAGTGTCTGTCAGTCCCTCTCACTCACTCCCATGCAGTGTCTGTCAGTCCCTCTCACTCACTCCCATGCAGTGTCTGTCAGTCCCTCTCACTCACTCCCATGCAGTGTCTGTCAGTCCCTCTCACTCACTCCCATGCAGTGTCTGTCAGTCCCTCTCACTCACTCCCATGCAGTGTCTGTCAGTCCCTCTCACTCACTCCCATGCAGTGTCTGTCAGTCCCTCTCACTCACTCCCATGCAGTGTCTGTCAGTCCCTCTCACTCACTCCCATGCAGTGTCTGTCAGTCCCTCTCACTCACTCCCATGCAGTGTCTGTCAGTCCCTCTCACTCACTCCCATGCAGTGTCTGTCAGTCCCTCTCACTCACTCCCATGCAGTGTCTGTCAGTCCCTCTCACTCACTCCCATGCAGTGTCTGTCAGTCCCTCTCACTCACTCCCATGCAGTGTCTGTCA